>PVIW01014407.1:0-23561 GCA_004026585.1 Noctilio leporinus | reverse complement strand
GTCTCTTGAAGACAGCATATATGTGGGTCATGTTGTCTTATCCATTCGGCTACCCTATGTCTTTTGATTGGTGCATTGAATCCATTTACATTTAAGGTTATTATTGATTGATACTTATTCATTGCCATTTTCTCCCTTTGTGTCTGTATTCCTCTTTGGCTTTCTCTGTTTCTTCATTTTATTTGTTTACTTATTTTTAGAGCAGTCTCTTTAGCATTTCTTGCAATGCTTTTTTGGTAGAGATGTATTCTTTCAATCTTTTTTTTTTTTTTTTTTGGTCTGGGAAGCTCCTTATTTCTCCTTCTATCTTGAATGAGAGCCTTGTTGGGTAGAGTATTCTTGGTTGCAGGCCTTTGTTTACCATGACTTGAAATACTTTTTGCCATTCCCTTCTGGCTTAAATTGTTTCTGTTGAATAATCATTTGATAGCCTTATTGGAGCCCCTTTGTATGTTATTTGTCTTTTCTCTCTTGATGCTTTTAGGATTCTCTCTTTGTCTTTGAAATTCACCATTTTAATAACGATGTGCCTTGGTGTTGGTCTGTTTGGGTTGATCCTCATTGGGACCCTCTATGTTTCCTGAACTGGATTAATGTTTTCACTCATCATGTTAGGGAAATTTTCTATCATGACTTTTTTGAACAGGTTTTCCATTCCTTGTTTCTCTTCTCCTCTGGTATCCCTATGATTCGGATGTTGTTACGTTTCACATTGTCCTGCAGCTCTCTTAACCCCTCTTCAGTCTTGTTCAGCCTTTTTTGATTCTCTTTTCCTGTCTTGGAGTATTTGTCTACATTATCCTCCAACTCGCTGATCCGGTCCTCTGCCTCCTCTTGCCTACTGTTGATTCCTTCCACTGTATTCTTCAATTCAGAAATTGTATCCTTCATTTCCTCCTGGCACTTATTGATAGTTTCCATGTCCTTTTTCATGCTGTTGTAGTTCTCAGTAAGTTCCTTGTAACTTCCCTGGAGTTCTTTGTAATTTCCCTGGAGTTCTTTGTAGTTCTCCTGGAGTTGTTTATAGTTTTCTTTGATGTGGCTGAGCTCACTGAGCTTCTCTATCATCATTCTTTTGAATTCCTGATCTGATATTCCAGGTGCCTCTGTTTCATTTTGTGTTCTTTCTGGGGATTCTTCCTTTCCTTTTGGTGATGGACTGATTCTTTTTTTCCCCCATTTTGGGTGTCTGTTCTTGCTTGCTCTTTATTTATTTATTTATTTATGTTCTTTCCTTGGGTTAACCTGCTTTGCTTCCTTGCCTTAGTTGAGCACCCTTCTGTGATAGGAGATTTGTGGAGTTCAATGTTGCCGTCTCCTAGATTTTCTCCACTTGCTGTTCTTGGTGTGTCCATTATTTGGGCTGTCTGATTGTATTCTGGGCCTGTGGGGTACTGTCCTGCTGGTCTCCTCTGCCTCTGTGCTGTGCTCCCCTGTGTCCAGATGTTGACCGCTCCAATTCTCAGGGTCCTGAAGAAGTCTCATGCTCCCTATCTTGTCCTCTATCTGCTCTGATACTCTAGAATCCCATCAGCACTGCTCTCTAGTCTGTCGCCATCTTTTTCAAACCAGGTGATTTCTTAGTCTGCTTGTCTGTATGAATAGTCTGAGAGAGAGAGACAGAGAGACAGTGACAGAGAGAGAGACAGAGACAGAGAGAGAGAGAGACAGACAGAGAGAGAGAGAGCCTATCTGTGCCTCCATCCTTGTGAGAGAGAGAGGAGACAGAATATGTCTTCTGCCCTATTTTAAGCTGTACTGGTGGCCTGTGATGCAGTGGTAAGGTGACCATTTGTAGCCACCTGTGAAATCTCCTGTAGCACTGTAAATTCTTTCATCACCATTTTATGGTCAAACACCCCTCCCATCTTCTTGGGATAAGAGGTTTACCCAGTCATTTGCATAACCAAGACACTAGCTACCAACCATAGATATGGAAAGTACTTCTCTCAGGAGGAATGGCTTACTTTACCCCAAACTCCAAAGAGTGAGGGATTTTGACTTTCTCCCACTCTGTAACAGCTTGCTTGAATACATTTTGTTTCGTTTATTTTTCTAGAGTTTTGTTCTGTTCTTTCATTTCAGCCATAGTTTTTTGTCATCTTATTTTGCAGCCTCCCTGTGTTTGCTTTTATGTGTTAAGAAGAGGTGCTATGTCTCCTGGGCTTGGGAGAGTGGCCTAATGTAGTAGGCATCCTGTAGAATTCAGTGGCACAGCCTACCTCATCACCTAAGCTTGGGTACTCAAGGTGTGCCTCCATGTAGGCTGTGTACACCGTCTTGTTGTAGTTGAGCTTTTATTGCTATTGGCATTTCAATGGAAGGGATTTATGCTCCACTGACCAGCTTCAAGGACAATCTGTGACCAACAACAGCCGATTTCTGACCACCATGGAAAGTCAGCTGTGCAGGGGCCCATCCCTTCAGAACAGAACTTACTTTGGTGGGGCTCTGGTGCCCCCTGAGTCTGCCCCTTGAGTTCATCAATTGTGGAGGTAGTTGAGTGGTGATTCTTTGACCTGATCTGAAGCTGTCCACTGGATGCGCTGGCTCTAGGGACTCCTGGAAGGTACAGGCCAAGATCTGCTATCACCTGTGCTCTGCCCAGGGTCTTCCCAGCATGAGCTACAAAGCAATATGCAGATGGCTTCTAAATGTGTTGGGCTTGGAGGTTCTCAGGTGAACCAAGCTGAGAACCAAGGTTGGTTGCTGCTAGTGTGAGGCCAGAAGACACTTAGGAGAGGTACAGGGCTGCTGAGGCCAGCTGCTGCTTGTTTGAGGGATTTAGGAAAACATGAAGCATGAACCAAGACAGTCCATTTCTATGAAAAAGCCATTGAAAACAGCATGGTTGTGCCTGCAAGTTGGGTGGGGTGGGGCCTTAGGGAATCTCCAGGGTGGGGCAAACAGTGTAAGCAGATTGATGGAGTCTCAGATATGGCACCCACCTGGGGACCCTTTTGGGGGAAGGCTCATTAAAGGAATAATGGCCTCTGCCATCACTTCTGTTTGGGAGAAAGCCATTTCCCCAGTTTTTACTCTGGTGCCAGATAGTTCAGTTCCTTCATATATGTCTCTGGTGCTTTTTGAGTTACTGCCCCAGTGCTGAAGCTCAGAGGGAGTGAATTTTAGTAAGTTTCTGTGCAGTGTGTGGGCCTTTTAGGAGGAACTGCCTTGGAGTCTAGAAGCCCTCTGGTTCTCTCAGCTTCAGTTCCCACTGGCTTTTACATACAGAAGTTATGGGGACTTCTCTTCCTAGATCTGGAAGCTGAGCTAGAAGGGTCCAGTGTGGAGTTGGGGTCACTTCTCCTCAGGGGAGACCTCTGCAGCTGAGATAGCTATCCCTCCTAATTTTTATCCACCACACATGGGTGTGGAACCAGCTATCACCACCTCTCCTATCAGTCTTGATGTGACTTCTCTAATTCCCTAGTTGTATAAGTTCCATTCAGCTAGATTTCAGGTAGTTCTGAATGATGGCTATTCTGTAATTTAGTTGTAATTTTAATGTGGTTGTGGGAGGATTTGCATTCTGTTTTTACCTTCACTACCATCTTGCCAGGACATCCTGATGATATTTATCTTTTTTTAAGTTTTATTTATTATTGTTGTATTAAAATTGTTTCACTTTTCAACCATTGTTTTCTCCTTCCCCACCCTCCCTGCCCCTTCTCCCCGAGTCGATCCCCACCTCATTGTCCATGTCCTTGGGTCCTTCACACTAGGTCCTTGACTAAACCCTTCCCACACTTTCCCTCCTCTCTCCCTCCCCCCAGCCACCATTATTCTGCTCCTTTTATTTTTTCCCCCCTTCTCTCTTGTTCAATTCTGCTCATCTGTTTCTTTTGTTCATTAGTCCTCTATATTAAGTAAGGTCAAATGGTATTTGTCTTTTGCTGCCTGGCTCATTTCAACAAGTATGATACTCTCCAGTTGCATCCATATGATCTCAAATGGTAGAAGTTCCTTCTTTTTTTTCTGCTGCATAATACTCCATTGTATAAATGGATAACAAAGATTTTTGATCCACTCATTCACTCTAGGGCACTTACTTAGGTTGTTTCCAGCACTTGGCTGTTATAAATAGTGCTGCTATGAACATAGGTATGCACAGATTCCTCTGAATTGGTGTTTCAGGATTCTTCTGGTATAATCCTAGCAGTGGGATCATTGGGTCATAAGGCAGCTCTGTTTTTAGTTTTTTGAGGAAATTCCATACTGTCTTCCATACTGGATGCACCAGTCTGCATTCCCACAAGCAGTGCACCAGGGTTTCCTTTTCTCCACATCCTCTCCAGCACTTCTTGTTTGTTGATTTTTTTGATGATGGCCATTCTGACAGGGGTAAGGTGGTATCTTATTGTAGTTTTAATTTTCATCTCTTTGATGGCTAGTGATGTTGAGCATTCCTTCTTATGCCTATGGATTCTTTGTCCTCTTTGGAGAAGTGTCTGTTCAGGTCCTTTTCCCATTTTTAAATCAGATTGTCTGTCTCCCTGGTGTTGAGTCATATTAGTTCTTTATACATTTTGGAGATCAAACCCTTATCTGAGGTGTCATTGGCAAATATGTTTTCCCATATGGTTGATTCCCTTTTCATTTTGCTATTGTTTTCTTTGGCTGAGAAGTGTTTCAGTTTGATATAGTCCTATTTGTTTTTTTGTTCCTTTATTTTCCTTGTCCTGGAAGCTATCAATGAAAATTTTGCTGTGTGGGATATCTGCAAAATTTTTTGTCTATGTTTTCTTCTAGGACTTCTATGGTGGTGTGGCTTATGTTTAAATCTTTTATCCATCTTGAGTTTATTCTAGTGTATGGTGTAAGTTGGTGGTCTAGTTCCATTTTTATTTGCACTCCATTTTATGTTCCTTCTCCCTTTGTTGAATATTAGTTGTCCACAGAGTTCTTGGTTTATTTCTGGGCTCTCTAATCTAATCCATTGATCTGTATGTCTGTTCTTGTGCCCATACTAGACTGTTTTGTTTACTATGGCTTTGTAATATATTTTGATATCAGGTAGTTATTACTCCTACTTCATCCTTCTTTCTCAAGATTGCTATAGCTATTCAGGGTTGTTTTTGACTCCATATGAATTTGTTAAGTATATGTTCTAATTCTGTGAAATATGACATTGATATTTTAATAGGGATTGTGTTGACTCTATAGATGGCTTTGGGTAGTATGGATATTTTAATGATGCTAATTCTTCCCAACCGTGAACATGATATATGCTTTCATTTATTTGTATCTTCCTTAATTTATTTCTTCAGTGTTTTGTAGTTTTCCAAGTATAAGTCTTTTATCTCCTTGGTTCAATTTATTCCTAGAAACTTTGTTATTTTTTGTTGGTACAGTAAATGGGATTTGTTTTTAGTTTGGTTATCTGATGTTTCATTGTTGGTGTATAAAAATGTCTTCTGTTTCTGGATATTGACTTTGTATCCAGCTATTTTGCTAAATTCACTAATTAGGTTAAGTAGATTTTTAGTGAAATTTATTGGGTTTTGTATGTACACCATAATGCCATCTGCAAATAATGACAGTTTTACTTCCTCCTTTCCAATTTAGGTGACTTTGATTCCTTTTTCTTATCTGATCACTACAGTTAGAACTTCCAAGACTATGTTTAATAGAAGTGGAGAGAGTGGACATCCTTGCCTTTTCCCTGATCTTATGGGAAAGGCTTTCAGTTTTTGCCTGTTGAATATGATATTAGCTGCAGGTTTCTCACATATGGTCTTTATTATGTTGAGGTATGCTCCCTTTATTCCTATCTTGCTGAGCATTTTTATCATGCTGTACATGGTTGCTGTACATTATCAAATGCTTTTTTGGCACCTATTGATGTAATCATATGGATTTTGTCTTTCAGTTTGTTTATGTGGTATATTATGCTTATTATTGATTTCAGAATTGTACCTCGCATTCCTGGGATGAATCCCACTTGATCATGGTGTATGATCTTTTTAATATATTTCTGGATCCGGTTGTCAATATTTTGTTGAGAAATTTAGCATTTATGTTCATCAGAGATATTGGTCTGTAGTTTTCTTTCTTTGTTGGGTCTTGACCAACTGGATTTGAAATAGAATAATACTGGCCTCATAAAAAGAGTTTGGGAGTCTTCCCTCTTTTTGAACTTTTTGGAATAGATTGAGAAGGATAGGAGTTAGTTGTTCCCCAAATATTTGGTAAAATTCCCCTGTGTAGTCATTTGGTCCAGGGCTCTTGTGCAACAGGAGTTTTTTGGTTACTTCTTCAATTTCACTAGTTGTTATTGGTCTATTCAGGCTTTCTGCTTCTTCTGGATTCCATTTTGGTAGATTATACATTTCCAGAAATTTGTCCATTTCATCCATGTTGTTAAATTTCTTGTCATATAGTTGCTTGTAGTAATTTCTTACAATCCTTTGTATTTCTGTGGTATCAGTTGTGGTTTCTCCTCTTTCATTTCTGATTTCTTGATGAGTCTGGTTAAAGCTTGTTGACTTTGTTTATCTCTTGAAAGAATCAGCTCCTGGATTTATTAATCCTTGGAATTGTATTTTTAATCTCTGTGTCATTTAATTCTACTCTAATCTTGATAATTTCCTTCCTTTTACTTAGTCTGGACTTTGTTTATTGTTGCTGCTCTAGTTCTTGCAGCTGTATGGTTAGGTTGTTTGTATGAGCTTCTTCTGATCTTTTTAGGTAGGCCTGTAAATCTATGAACTTCCCTCTGAGGACTGCCTTTACTGTGTCCCATAGGTTTTGGACTGTTGTGAATTCATTTTTATTTATTTCCAGAAACTTTTTGATTTCTTCTTTGATCTCATTGTTAACTCATTCATTACTTAGTAGCATGTTATTCAGTCTCCATGAATTTTATATATATATATATATATATATATATATATATATATATATTTGTTTTTCCTTTGCAGTTGGTTTCTAGTTTCAAGCCATTGTAATCTAAGAAGATGCTTGGTATGATTTCAATTTTTTTGAATTTGTGGATGCCTGTCTTGTGTCCTATCATGTGGTCTACCTTTAAGAATGTTCCATGTACATTTGAAAAGAATGTGTATTTTGCTTCTTTGGGGTGAAAAGTTCTGTATATATCAGTTAAGTCCATTTCCTCTAGAGTGTTGTTCAATGCCACAATATCCTTGGTATCTTTTTGCTTGGAAGATCTGTCCATTGTTGATAATGGGGTATTAAAATTCCCTACGATTAGTGTGTTGCTATCTATATCCCTCTTGAAATTCTCCAAGATTTTTCTTATATACTTGGGTGCTTTTATGTTAAGTGCATATATGTTTACAAGGGTTATATCTTCTTGATGGATTGTTCCCTTAAGTATTATGAAATGGGTTTTTTTGTCCTTTTTATGGCCTTTATTCTAAAATCTATTTTGTCTGATAAAAGTATGGCAATCACTAGCATTTTATTTTCATGTCCATTTGCTTGAAATATATTTTTCCATCCCTTCACTTTCAGTCTGTGTTGATCTTTTATTCTGAGGTAGGTCTCTTGAAGACAGCATATATGTGGGTCATGTTTCCTTATCCATTCAGCTATCCTCTGTATTTTGACTGGTGTATTTGGTCCACTTACATTTAAGGTTATTTTTGATAGATATTTATTGTCATTTTCTGACTTTGTTTCTGCATTCCTCTCTGTCTCTATTTCTTCATCTTTTTAAAGCAGTCCCTTTATCATCGCTTGCATTGCTGGTTTGGTGGAGATATATTCTTTCAACCTTCTTCTGTCTGTGAAACTCCTTATTTCATCTTCTATTTTGAATGAGAACCTTGCTGGGTAGAACAGTCTAGGTTGTAGGGCTTTGTTTCCTATTACTTGGAATATTTTTTACCATTCCCTTCTGGCTCATATTATTTCTGCTGAGAAATCATTTGATAACCTTGTCAGAACCCCCTTATATGTTATTTGCTGCTTCTCTCTTGATGCTTTTAGGATTCTCTTTTTGTCTTTGAAATTTGCCATTTTAATTATAATGTGTCTTGGAATGGGCCTGTTTGGATTCATCTTCATTGTGCCCTCTGTAATTCCTGAACCTGAGTGATATTTTCTCCCGTCAAGTTAAGGAAGTTTTCTGTCATTACTTTTTCAACAAGTTTTCAATGGCTTGTTTCTTTTCTCTTTCTGGTATCCGTGTTGTACAGATATTATTGTGTTTCATGTTGTCCTGAAGCTCTTTTAAAGCCTCTTGATTCTTTCTCAGTCTTTTTTCATATTGTTGTACTGTCTGGGTATTTTTTCCCACATTGTTTTCCTATTTGCTGATCTGGTCCTCTGCTTCCCTAACCTGCTTTTGATTCCTTTTATTGTGTTCTTCAGTTCAGACATTATATTCTTCATTTCTTCCTGTTTCTTTTTGATATTTCTATATCCTTTTTAATGCTAGTATAATTTTCAGTAAATTCCTTGTAGTTTCCCTGGAGTTCTTAGTAGTTTTCTTTGAGGTCATTGAGCTCATTGAGCTTTCTTATAACCATTACTTTGTGTTTCATGTCTGATAGTTTGCTTGTTTCTATTTCAGTTAGCAGTCTTTCTGGTGATTCCACCTTCCCTTTTGGTGATGGACTGTTTTGTTTTGTTTTGTTTTGTTTTGTTTTGTTTTCTCCCCATTTTAGGTGTCTGTTCTTGCTTGTTTTTAGTTCTTGGATTAATCTGCTATGACTCCCTGCCTGTGGAGTACCCTTCTGTGGTAGGAGACTTATGGAATTCATTGGTGCAGTCTCCTAGATTTCCTCAACTTGCTACTCTTGGGAAGCCGTTTATGTCATTAATTTGGATTGTCTGGTTCTATTTTGGATTTGGCTTATGTGCTGCTCCTTGATGAGTTTTCCACTCCAGCTGGCTGATTGAGAGACACTCTTTCTACCACATCTCATATACTGTTATTGAGCTGCTTGTTAGGGATTAATAATTCATGTAGGTCTTCATGTGATTTAGATGCTTGAGGTTAGCAGAGGCCTATTTCCTGAGTCTGCCTCTTTTCCTTGAACAAGTGTCTCTGTAATCTGAAGTTAGGCTTAAGCTCTTTGAGGGGCAGGGCCTAGCAATTTGGAGCCTGTCAAAGTCAGTTCTAGTTCTGAATGCCACGCCTCTGGTAGACTGAGTTCCAGCAGCCATGCTGGTTTCCACACAGCAGGTTCAGGAAAGGTGGCCCCTCCCTTCAAGAGCAGGTTTCAGCTGCTTGCTCTGTGGGAGGCAGCACACTGCTGGTTGCAGGCTGTGGCCTCCCCTACTGTGAGGTTTTGCATGGTGGGCTCTGTGGGTGAAGGTGCATTGGTGCAGCACCCTGCTGACTGTGGGAGGCAGCCTCCCTTCCCGCTGCAGTTCTGAGCTGCCTGCCACGAGGGTGGCCATTGCAGCTCTCTGCTTTCATGGTGCTGTCTCCTGAGTGCTCCACCTGGTGCCCCTGGTGGTGGGTCTCTTGTTCCCTGACAGTGGTTCTGGCAGTAGCATTCGTACTCTCTCAGGCTCGACCTCCACAGCTCTGGGGTTGTTTCCAACTCAGTCTCTCCCCTGCAGGTGCTCAACTCCTGAATCCTCCTGAGCTTGTGCTTACTGTCCACACTATTTACTGCACAACTATCCTGTCAACAAGTGGCTTTAAGTTGTCTTTAGTCAGAACCCCTTCTCTGGGCTATTTAGATGACCTCAGCCTGATGGCCCGGCCAGCTCTGGAACTCAATCTCACCAGTCACAGGTTTCTGCAGTCTCTGGACCAGGCACCTCAAAATCTAGTTGTTTACCACACCAACTTTCAGGGACTTGCACCTGTCCCATGTTCCTTACCCTATCCTCCAGCTGCTTCTGTACTTAAGAAAGAACTCAGCACTCCCTGCTACTCTGCTGCCATCATGAAACTCCTGATGATATTTTAAGGACCTATATGCTTCACTTCTATTTCTCTGCCTAAGATTGGTTCCTTTCCTGGCTTTAGGATGGTTGGCGGCAACAATCATGTTCTCAGGTTGCTTGTTTATCCTCTGGGAAAGAAAGTAACTTGCTAGGGATCTCTTCATCCTGGGAGTCTTTTCAGAACAAAAAGAAATTTACCAAAAGCCTCTGTCAGGTTTCTCATTATGTCTCCTTGTCCAGAATTAGGTCTCAGGTTCACTCTTGAACCATTCACTGATAAGGAGGATGGGTTTACTTTTAGCCCTGTCAGACTACCCCTGGGGTTGAGGCTGATGTCAGATCTTCCTGAGGCCCATGTTTTCTTGGAAGAGAAGAGGGATAATGGGTGTCAGGCAGCAATCAATTATCTCTACTACCCTTTCTAAAGACTTTTGAAAGTAGAGGTTTTCAGAAAACTGAAAAACAAGTGGTGGAATATTTTTTAAGACATGAGGTTTGTGCAGGGTAATATTTTGCTCACTGGATACTGACTCAGTATATTCACTATCAAGGCTCAGAAGGGCAAAGTTCTCACTCCTATGTAATGGTCGACATATTCACTGCCCAATTTTCACCATCTCTGCCCTGTGACCCTTCTGACACCACAACCCACCCACTGTGGCTCCTTTGCAGCCTCTCTCTCATCTGTCAGCTCATCTCTGCTTTTGTTCTTTCTAATCTTAACTCTCCAAGTAACTTCTCTCAAGCCTCTAGCCCACCATGTCATCCTCTTCAGCTCCATCTCTCTTAAACCATCACCCCACTTTATCTCATCAACTAGATAATTTTTTTCCTATAGTTTCTCCAGTTGCTCAAGGTTGCTCTCACCCCTAGGCTCTATGCTTCTATCTGTCCCATTGCTTCATCCTCAAAGTAGCTTCACTGATCTGCACAATATTCTCAGATTTCTAATCCCAAGACTGCACATCAGCTGGTACACTATTTTCCTTCTTATTTTCAGGCTGGCTGTCTCTCAGCAGGCCCCACTCTTTCAGCTGTTTTTCTAAACCCTTGAGATGGTAAATTTCAGATCCACTTCACTTTCCATGTTCTGGCCATTCCTGACTTTGTCTTCTCAGCATGAATGCATTTTCTCTGAGGGTTATGGGCCCTTCTGCTTTTTTTTTTTTTTTTTTTCTGTCATTCTTGCCTTAACCATTAGTTTTCTTTTTAGAAATAGTTTAATGAATGTTTTAAAAAAGGAAATTTAAATAAAATTCTTAAATAACTAGTAGTGCAGGTGGTATGTGGGCTTGGCATGAATTTTGAAGGGTGTGTAAAGCCAACCACAGCTGGGAGTTATACCATGATGCGAAATTACTAAGTATCCAGAGGAGTCATTTTGGAAAGCTGGCAAGTTACTAGCTAGATGAGAAAACTGTTAGGAAGATTCTCAGCCTGTTAAAAGCTCTGGGACAGCCTGGAAGAAGGCATTAAACATTGTTTCTAAAATACTAATTTTAAAGCCCTAGGCAGATAGCTCAGTTGATTAGAACATTTTCCCAATATGCCAAGGTTGTGGATTTGATCTCCAGTCATAAATAAGTGGAACAATACAAATTAATGTTTCTCTCTCTCAAAAAAAAAAAAAAAAAAAATCAATGAAAAACTCTTCTTAAATCCTATTTTCAGTGGGATAAAATGCTTAACAACTGGCTCTCAATAAAACACAAGACAGACAAGCCAAAGCCCTTGTTTCAAGCATCTGCTAGTTTTCATAGTGTAAAGCCTCTAATGATAGCTCATTCTGAGCCAGTAACTTGACATCATTAAATGTGGATGAGGGAGTAAATGTTTACACCCAACTTCACCAACTAGTGCAAGGCAGTTACAACTCACTAGTGCCAGTTTGTCATTATGTAACTTCTAGGATCCTCCCAGAATTCCCATGATATGGAAACAGTACTGGGGAGAGATAAGAATGTGAGGTTAAAATTTATGGGACTTTGAATACCAAGTTAAAAATTTGGGTCTGGAGCCCTGGCTGGTGGCACAGTGGATAAGGTGCCAGCCTGTGAAACTAAAGGTTGCTGGTTCAATTCCCAGCCAGGACAACATAACCAGGTTGTAAGCCAGGTCTCCAGCCAGGTCTGTGGCTGGAGGCAGGTGAAAGGCAGCCATACATTGATGTTTCTCTCCTTCTATGCTTCTCTTCCTTCCCCTCTCTCTGAAATATAATAAATAAAATCTTCAAAAAAAAATGGGTCTGATTCTCCCTTTAGTCATTTGGGTACACCTTCACAATTTTTGCAATGCCTTCAGATTCTCTAATATTATTTATTTGGTAATTTTATTTGAGTAGATTATTAACTTTATTAAAATATAATTAACATGCCAAATAGTTCAGCCACTTAAACTGCACTACTCAATGGTTTTAGTATATTCAGAGTTATGAAATCATCATCATATTCAATCTTTAAACAATTCCATCACTCAAAAAGAAACTCCATACCGATTGGTAGTGACTGCCCATTTCCCACTGACCTCCTTAGCCCTAGGACATTGTCTCTGTAATATTTTCTTTCTGAATATTTATGTAAATAGAATCACATAATATACAATCTATAGTGAGTTGTTTCATTTCACCTAACATTTTAAGTCTCATCCATGTTGTACTGTGTATCAATACTTTATTTTTATTGATAAATAAAACATTTTATTATATGGATATACCACATAACCTGGGGGATGGACATTTGTATTATTTCTACTTATTGACTATTGATAACATTGCTAAAAATACTTGTGTACAAATTTTTGTACAGGCATGTTTTATTCTTTTTGGCTATATCCTAGGAATGAAATTGTTGGGTCATATAATAGTTCTGTATTTAAACTTTTGAGGAACTGCCAAATTGTTTTTAAAAGCACCTGCATCATTTTACAGTTTTACTAGCAGTGTATGAAGGTTCCTCTACATCCACATACTTGTTAACTTGTTAATTTGATTTGTCTGTTTTTTTATGGCCATCCTGGTGAGTGTGAAGTACTATCTTTTGATTTGGTTTTGATTTGTATTTTCCTAAGGAGTAATGATGCTAAACATCTTTTCATGTACTTATTGGTCATTTCTATATATCTTCTTTGGAGAAATGTTTATTCAAACCCATGCTTATTTTTTTTTTAAGATTTTATTTCATTATTTTCAGAAAGAGTGGAAGGGAGAGAGACAAAGAGGGAGAGAGACATCAATGTATGGTTGTGTTTCACCTGCCTTCAGCCACAGACCTGACTGGAAACCTGGTTTGCAACCTGGTTATGTGCCCTGGCTGGGGAATTGAACCTGCGATCTTTGGGTTTGCAGGCCGGCTCCTTAACCACTGTGCTACCAGCCAGGGCTTTACTTTTTATTTGGGTTGTCTTTTTACTGTTGAATATAGGCATTCTTTATACATTCTGGATATAAGTCCCTTTCAAGATATATGATTTGTAAATATTATCTCCTAATCTGTTGGCTGTTTTTATCACTTTTGATGTTATCATTTAACACACATTTCTAATTTTAATGTAGCTTAATCAAATATTTGTATTTTTTCTGTAGTATCTAAGGGCAAAGAAATTAAGTTACAAAGAAAAATTGAGAAAAGAAAAGCCCATTAGAATGAAAGTAAAGGAAACATTATAGAGATAAATGCAGTACAAATATTTATGAAAATGTTGCCAGTTGTTACTTTTAAAGTTCCACTGTTCCATCGGTAAAGTGACTCCATCACAGATCTATGGAGGGCTAGTTTCTGGGCAGTCTTGGAGAGTGGCACCGTGCAATGTGTAAAGCAGCTCCAACTACACGGACACACAAGTCACAGGCAGAAGCTGGTGCCCACAACAGAGTGCTGAGTGTTGCCATGGAAACACTTCTCTCCCCTGCCATGCCCAGCCTGATGTCAAAAGACTTGGTCAATACTTAGAATGCTTGCCTCTTATTTCCTAAGAGAGGACTCTGTGATGTCATGGAGTTTCTACATCAGACACCATTTCAGCTATTAAAGTCCACTGCTTTATAATAGCCTTCTATGCTCATTTTTTCTCCCCACCTTTGGTAGCAGCATCACATTTAGGCCTCTATTTCTCAAAAACTGAAGCACATCCCAATCTACTTATTACTTAATATCTCCTCCCTACAAGGTTGAAAACCTATGTCTTCAATTGTTTTTGTCTCTTTGAAATATTAAATTGTTTAACAGCATTCTGAATTTAGTTTGAAGTCCTGTGGTAACTCAGAAAAGGGAGCTAATATTGGATTATTGGTTCTTATTTTCTGACAAGAGATACCCAATAGATTTATATGAGAGGTAGCACCGGCTTGGAAAGGAAGCAGAAGTGATGACTATGCAGGGCCTTAAAAAGGAGGTTTTTCTTCCACTGCTCTGCTTTCCCACCTGTCTGCCTATTTCAGTTAAACACGCATCCTTCCAACTGCTCAAGGGAACATCTGGGAGTGAGCTATCCCTGATGTTTTCTTTTTCTTGTATCCCATGTCTAATCCATTAGAAGCCTGCTGGGTTTCTTTTCCTAATCTCTCCTGAATCTGACCTCATCTCTTTGCCTCCACTGCTAACATCTCGTGACATCACCCTTTGCTCAGATCACTGTAGCTGGTCTTCCTGCTTCTCCTTGCCTCTCTAATAGCAGCCAGAGTGAATGAGTAAATAGGGGTAAAAGAAAGGGCGAAGGTCTGGGATGCAAAACCAGCTCACATGGCTCCACTGCATCCGGGGCCCACTCTGATATTACTATTGTCAAAGGTTAAGGTTAACATGTGGCTAGAACCTGAATAATGTAATTTTAGCATTTCCCAAAGTTTATTTCATGAAACACTAGTGCAATAAGATTCTCCAAAGAAAAATGGTCAAATAAGTTTTGGAAACACTGAGCACCCTATTCCCCTTTAGATACTGTCAGTGCGTGTTACCATGTTAGAGCCTCTGGGAAATCCTCCCACATAGCATCCTATTTAAATGTATACACATTCTTCTGCAAACATTTAATTATAGAACTTTTTGTGTATGCTGTGGTTCTGCAGAACATATTTAGGAAAATACCAATTATTGAAAGTCTATTCAAATCAAATATATCTGTAGAATATATTTGGAAAAATACTAAATATTTGGAAATCTATCCAAACCAGGTGTTGGCAGTTGGAGGGATTGGCCAGACCAGTAAGAGCTGGTCCCTGGAAGATTAAAATATCCATAGTTGGGGCCACCGGTTGGACAGGGACCCACTAGGAGGCTAGGGGCATATGCAGTCCCTGATGAATCGAGAACATCATGTGGAGGTAGGTGGAAGCTCAGTAGGCAGCACACAGAGTAGATAGCAATAAGGAGTAATGGGAGGTAGTATGCAAGTTTCTGAACACCCTGCAGAGCTCAGTAACTGAGAAATGTGGTAAGAGGTCATATGCTGAGGTTCAAGGAGGAAGTAAGAGTCCTAAGGACCATCTGGTAAGTGGGCCTCAAACTTAAGCTTGGGGTACAGGGATAGAACTATGAAAGCAAGTAGTGAGTTTAACTCCAGGCCCCTGGAATACTATTCAGAAATTTGGGAAGAGACAAAACTGATCATGACCAGGTTATAAGAAGTGGTTTAGAAGGTTCCAAAAGCTTGGTGTCAAGGAGCAAAGCTACAATTAAGTTACGTTATGCAGGGGAAAAGATCAAATGTGGCTTCTTTAATCCTTCATGATTTTAAGTCCATAGTCATAGAAGCTGAGCTAAGTGGATAGGTGACAGACCAGGAGCCATGGCGATCACTGCACAGTGGCAAGTTCACACACCCATGAGACATATCTGGATGGCAGGTGGCTAAAGGTTGGTGGTCATTCCTCCCAGTCATTCCTTCTGATCCCCAGCTGAGTGCTGCCTGTGCTATACCAGATTGCATGTCTATGCTGCCTACAGCCTCAGGGTAGGATTTGCAGTCTCTGGTCACCAGGAGTGGGTAATAACTCCCCTAGTTGGGTTGTACTACATCATTTCCTAGAAACAGATCCCCCATCCCAAGCAGCTAGGTACTCTGATAGTATAAGAATGAAGCTACATAGACTTGGTTGATGTCCAGGTTAAAGTTTTAAATCAGAGAATTTGCCATAAAGTTATCCTGAATGACTGTTAGCTGAAGTTACTCTGCTTGATAAGTTTTGAAGATGTTAAAATCTGAACATATTTGTGATTTTCTCTTCTCAATTTATGGGTAAGACTGTTAAGCCCAAAGTCTTTCCCTCAGTCTCTATCAGAACTGGATAAAGCAGTTTTATGTTCTTGTAGTCTAAAACATCTACTTGGGAAATATCACAGATATTTTTTAAATTGCATTTGATCATTTAACATAGGGTACAAATCAGTATACAATTACTATAAGTCAGACACCCAGAAAATGCTGGGAGAACAGAAAAAGGAAAAAGTAATTCTGATCAGAATGATAATCCAGAAGTTTTCATGGAATATGTGACATTTAAGCTAGAACTTGAAAAGGAAAGAAAGAAAAAGCACATAGCACATTATTGATTTCTTTGCTGTAACCTCCAGAGAGTTTCAAACAGAAGAATCTCACAGAGAGTTAAAAAAGTTGTCTTGTTTTTAGCTCTCATATTTTGTTCTCAAGTTCATGACCACTTAAGTAAAAATAAGAGCTAATGTGAAAAGAATTGGTATTTGATCTTCCAAACCCAACTCTTCACGTTCTCCTTAGGAAAAAAAAAACAAAAACAAAAACAAAAACCCAAAAAAAGACAAAAAGAAAGTCATTCTCTTATTTCTCTCAGTTTTGAGCTTTCATGACCAAGAGCAATTACAAGTATTTTGTTTTGTTTGTGTTTGTAATGGGGAGGAGTGAAAAGCCCAAGGGTCAAATCTTAAAAGACTTGTTTACAATGTTGGTGGGGAATGACATCATTAAGCCTGACAGGGGTGAGGTTGGAGGTGGATGCAGTTGGAGAGAAGAGTTATCTGACCTGGAAAGGGGTAGGTAGAGCTGTGCAGGCAGGAGAGACTGGATCCAACTTGGACACAGCAGCCTGAAGGTAGCAAGTCCTCACAGGGGTGGCCTGGTGCTA
Source organism: Noctilio leporinus (assembly GCA_004026585.1). Taxonomy (NCBI): domain Eukaryota; kingdom Metazoa; phylum Chordata; class Mammalia; order Chiroptera; family Noctilionidae; genus Noctilio; species Noctilio leporinus. The sequence continues at coordinate 6,595 of PVIW01014407.1, read as the reverse complement.
TCATGTCGAAGCTTGCGTGAAGGTAAAGGCTGGTGAGGCTGACTAAGAGACACAAATGCCATAGATCGTAAAGGCACACTGACCCTTGGAGGTATCAGGTATGACAATAAGCTAAGGACCAGACTTTGCCCCATTTTTATAGACCTATGTAAGCCCAGGAGTTGAGAACAGAAAACCTTGTTTACTACCGATGTTGAACTCCATGTTGAATTTAGTGTGGGAAAGCTATGAGCCAGATTTTAATTTGATTTATGAAAATTAAGAGATATTACATTTTTCACTTTGAGTATCATGGAAAAATTCATACCTATAATATTTCAAAATCTGCAGTGGTACATTAAAATCCCATATCTAATTTTCAAGCTATTCTGCTGAAAGCACCTTCAGATTTTAATATTCATCTTGTAGTCATTAAGATCTGTGTCTTTTGAATCAGAAAGACCTAGTTTGAATAATGACATATTTCTTATAAAGTATATAAGCAGAAGTCGCCTAATATTTTTGAGTTCCAGGTACCTCCTTTGGAAGTGGAGATGCCTACCTAATAGGGTTATTATGGGGTTAATTGGATAATACATTTCCATAAAGTACTGAGCTCATTACCTGGCACTTAGGATGCATTCAATAAATGGTACTTCATAGATTATTTTTATGGTGCTGGGTAAGAATTATAAGTATAGTCACCTGGGCCCTGTCAACACTGAGACAACAGTTCAGGGAAATTCTCTACTTGTCAGAGTCCCCCTTCATCCCCACATTTTACCTGCAACATTTTAAAATGACAAATGACAGCACTCTGTGCTTAGAATGGAAGGAACAATCTTGTTTATGAGTATAGATGGTGGTGGAAGAAGGTAATGAAATAAAAAATCTTTTTTATTGGTCAGTTTATGTAAATTGTACACAGAACTTCATATATAATCTCGTAAGTCCTCCTTTGACAGAGGATATCAGATAACAAGGAAAACATAATTGAAGTTAAGGGAGTTACTAGAGAAAAAAATTTTATAAAACTAACAACCCAATTGAAAAATGGGAAAAGGACCTGAATAGACACTTCTCCAAGGAGAACATACAGATGGCCAATAGACATATGAAAAGATGCTCAATGTCGCTAATCATCAGAGAAATGCAAATTAAAGCCACACAAAAAAATACTATCTCATATCTGTCAGAATGGCCATCATCAATAGATCAATAAACAACAAGTGCTGACAAGGATGTGAAGAAAGGGGAACACTTTTGCACTGTTGATGGGAACACAGATTGGTGCAGCCACTGTGGAAGACAGTATGAAGATACCTCAAAAAATTAAAAATAGATCTGCCTTTTAACCCAGTGGTCCCACTTCTGGTAACATATTTGAAGGAACCCAAGACACTAATTTGAAAGAACATAAGCACACATACCTATGATCATTGCAGTGTTGTTTACAATTGCCAAGATATGGAAGCAGTCCAAGTATTCATTAATAAATCAGTGGATAAAACAATTATGGGACATTTACACAAATGGAATACTACTTGGCCATAAAGACAAAGAAAATGTTATCCTTTGTGATGGTTTGGATGGACCTGGAGAACATTATACAAAGTGAAATACTAAGCCAGCCAGAGAAAGACAAATACCATATGACATGACTTTACTTATATGTGGAATCTAATGAACAAACTCAACTAACAAGGAAAATGGGGACAGATTAATAGACAGATAGCTGGATGATAGTTAAGGGGTGGAGGTAAAGATTAGGGGTTTGAGGGATTGAGGAAAAAAAGGACTCATGAACATGGACAACAATGTGGTGATTGCTAGGGGGCGGAGGATGTAAGGGACTAATGGGTAATGGAAAAATACAATAAAGATTAAAGAAAAAAATGATTTTAGAACTACTGAGATACAATTTCTAAAAAGGGAAGAAATGAGTAAGGAGCTCCAAAGAAAAGAGAGGGATAATGGAGTCCTGATATTGATCAAGAAGTTAATACTTGGGTGAAAGATTTAAGATGGTTAGCAATAACACATTACCATTATAACCAATTGGGTGGAAAAACCTGAGCAGACCATTCCAAGATGGAGCAGCGTCATGGGCCATTTTCACTTTGGAATTTTTTGAGGAGGACTCCTCATCTTTGCTTAGGTCTCTATGAATCCAGAAAGAGGCTCTGCCCTGACCTATCATTGTCAGGGCCAGAGATGTGTGGTGGATGGGGTGGTGGAGGTATGGTATGCTGGCCATCATATTGAAGAGAAATTCAGAGCCCTAATCTTAGGTCAAAGATAATTCCATCTCTGGTAGGATTCATCCCACATTCTGAAAGGAACATGAATTCAGAACCCAGGTGTGTTCTTGATAGCTCTTTAGCAGAAGGTAGGAGACCATTTTTCATGTAGGTAGAGAATATTAGTAAGGAGAATCAAGTGAATGAAAGTTTGGATTTAGGGTAGAACAAGCTATATTCAGGGTTACTTGACTAGGGTGAAATGCTTCTGTAGGTAAGAGGTGGAACTCAACACATCCACAGGAGTTCTAGTGTGATGGGCTCGAAATGTTTCCCTCTAGGTACAGACAGAGCATACGCATGCCTGAAGCAAGAGACTAAAAATCAGAGTTCAGGAGATTATGAGGTTGAATTGCACATTCAGAAACTGCAAACAACCTATGAATTTATTAAGAATATAATTACTGAGCTTTCCCTATGTGCCAGAACCTATGTTATCTGGGCACTGTGGATATAAAGATAAGTAAGTCACAGTCCTTTTTTTTTTTTTTTTTTTTTTTTGCAGAGACCACAAGTATTCAAGAGAGATGAGTTGAGTGTATAATAAAGCATTGTGATAAATGCCACAGTAGAGACTCCAACAAACTGCATCTCTGGTCTGGAAGTAAGAAGAAGGTATCCATCAACTTGGCCTGGTAGGGCTGGGGAATATTTCCCTAGGAGATGACATTGGATCTGAGTCTTAATGAATTAATGGTGGTTCATTAAGAGGTTAATGGAGAGAAAAGCATGAGCAACGGTTGAAGATGTAGAAGACTATGGTGATGTTATTTTAGAAAATCTGATAGTTTTGTGGGTGAGAGCAAACTGAAATGTTTTGAGAGCAGATTGTAAAAGGCCTTGTAAACACTACTGAGCATGAACTCCATGCTTTGGCAGCCATTGAAGATCTTCAAAGGAGGTTGCCGAGATCCTTTGGAGGCATATTGTCATAACCCAGCCATTGTGATACAAGTTAGGCAGCAGAGGAAATAAAAAGAAAGTGACAAATGTGATTTCAAATAAAATATGGCTCAGTTCTCCTCTTACAGGATAAGAACCCTCATTTATTGGGAACTGGAAATGTACTTAAGGTGATGATTTTGTTCTGCTAGGGTGGGCCCAGTCTGAAGGCAATTTTTCAAAAGCAGCTGCTTTAAGTATTAGTTAAATGGTACCAGGGGATTCACTGAACACAGGTGTCACGTTCAGTCTTATTCATCTATCAATAAACCCTGACTCCAAGTGCTGCTGGGATGGCAGCACAGCACCTCTGAGACAGGAATTCTATTAACAGATGCCAGTCGTGGCTTCAGGCTGGGCTATACTGAGGCTTTGAGACAGCCTCACATCTTTGGCTTCCAACTTGGCTTCTCCATCTTTTCAGCTATGGCTCCTGCCTGGTAGCTCAAATATGTATGTCACTTACACTCTTCCTATTGTTTGAGTTTGCTCCTACAAAATATTCTCCTCCTGTGTTCTTAATACAGGAAAAGAAATATATGCATTTAATCATTTTTAAATAATGACTAGATGTAGTTGGTACAGTGGTTTGAAAGATATGTAAGAGATAGTCATGAGACATTTCTCTTCCACCCCTTTTCCAACCACCTACCTAGTTTCTCTTCTCAGTGGCAAACACTATTTCCTAATTTCTTGTGTATCATTTCAAAGCTGCACTGTACAATTACAAATATATCCCTATCTTTTTTGGTTTTAAAAAATAAAGCATAAATAGAAGTACATTATAAACCTTGTTCTCTACTTTATAAATGTCTTGGATATAGTTGCCTATTGCTCCCCCTTTTTTAAAGGCTTCAATGGTATCCCATTGAACACATCTACATTTGTTTAGTTGACACTATTAATAGATGTTTAAATAGTTTCTATTCTTTGCTATTATAAATAATACTTCAATGACTATCCTTATTCCTCACTTAGACATAGTTATAAGATAAATTTCTGGAAAAAGAACTTCTGGGTCCTGGAAATGAATATTTATAATTTAGAGTTTACCAGATTATCCTCCATAATCATCCTAATGGAAGCTTATTTTCCCATGTTTTCTAGCAATACAGCATATTATAAAACTTTGTCTATTGCAAATTTTATACTGAAAAATTCTATATATTTATAGTTCTGCTTTTCACATCTCTTATTTTTAGTAAAGTTGATGATTGTTACATAAAGACTCATTTGCAATTATTTTTAAGGAAAAAAAAACCCTCTAATTATATATCTCAACTACTTTCCCGTAGTATTGCTTGTCTTTTTCTTATTGATTTGTAAAAGCTCATTACATATATTCATAAAAGTATTATTTTATGTACAATATGTAAATATTTTTCACAGCTTGTTGTTCAAATTTGAACTTTATCCCATTTGTGATAAATTTAAACAATTTTATGTGGTGGAATTTGTTTGATTATTTTTTCAGTTTTGATTCAGAACCCCACTATTTATTTATTTATTTATTTTTTAGGGCCCTATCTTTTATTTAGTTGCCCTACATCCTTAGTCTCCACCAGTCTGTGAAATTTCCTCCATCTTGCTTTGTCTTCTGTGACCTTGACATTTTTTAAGCATACTGGTCAACTATTTTGTAGAATGTCCATATGTTTAGGTTTGTTTGATTGTTCCTTATTAAAGTTATGGATTTAGGAGAATGTCACAAAATTAGTGTGCTCTTTTCAGAATGTTATATCAGGAGCACAATATTAATGTCTTATTATTGATAGTGTTAAATTTAGTGTCTGCCAAGTTTTTCTACTGTCAAGTTACTGTTTTCCACTGTATAATTAATAAATATTTGGGAGAGTTACTATGAGGAGGTACATATATATATAGTATATATATATATGTATATACCATATATTAGTATGCATAATACTATATTTATCTGACTTTAAATATGTATATATAATATTATTAAGAGTAATTCTTTTTTTTTTTTTTTAAGATTTTATTTCATTATTTTTAGAAAGAGGGGAAGGGAGAGAGGCAGAGAGGGAGAGAGACATCAATGTATGGTTGCCTTTCACCTCCCTCCAGCCACAGACCTGACTGGAGACCTGGTTTGCAACCTGGTTATGTGCACTGGCTGGGGAATCAAACCTGCGACCTTTGGGTTCGCAGGCCGGCGCCTTAACCACTGTGCTACCAGCCAGGGCTTGTATATATAATATTATTAAAAAAAATAAAAACAAATGCATTTGTACAGATAATTCATAGTTCAATTTAGAACCAACTTCTAGTTCTCCCTTGGTTTATTTGAGACCTGTCCTTATCTATAATATATTTACTATTTTTTAAAAGATTTTATTTATTATTTTTAGAGAGAGGGGAAGGGAGAGAGGCAGAGAGGGAGCGAGACATTAATGTATAGCTGCCTTTCACCTGCCTCCAGCTATACACCTGGCTGGAGACCTGGCTGGAGACCTGGTTATGTGCCCTGGCTAGGGAATCAAACCAGTGACCTTTGGGTTCACAGGCTGGCGCTTTATCCACTCTGCCACCAGCCAGGACCAATTTGACACATTTTGACCTAAGTACATGCACCCATAAAGTTCCACTATAATCAAGATAATAAACATGTCTATCACTACAACAAGTTTTCTTGTCCTCCTTTGTAATCACCTCTCATTCCCATCTCCACTTCTTACATCTGGAGCAACCACTGATCTGCTTTCTGTCACTGGGGTAAATTTACATTTTCTAGAATTTTATATGAATATATGAATAGAATTATACAATCTGTACTTCTTTTCACCTAGCCTCCTCCACTCAACAAAATTACTTTGAGATTTATTCATGGTGTAGAATAATACACTAGTTCACCTCTTCTTATTGCAGATTAGTATTTGCTTGTATGGACAGATCACAGTTTACTTATCTACTCACCTAGAACTAGAGTGGTTGAATCAGAAGGTAGATCATGCTGGTTCTTTTTCTTTTTTTTTTTTTTTAATTTTGTTGTTGTATTACATCCATCCCCTTTTTGCTCCCCTCTGTCCCCCTCCCCACCCACCCATTCCACCCAAAGTCAATTCCCCCTGTTGTCCATGTCCATGGTTCCTTTATACTAGGTTCTTGTCTAAGCTGCTCCCCTTTCTTGCCTCTGCCTCCCACCTCCCCCCTCCCCCCAAACACTTTCCCCCTGACCACTGAAAGCCTATTCCTTGTATTTATATACTTGGTTCTGTTTTGCTTGTTAGCTTTGCTCATTATTGTCCCGTAATGGGTGAGATAATATGATATTTGTCCTTCACTGACTGGCTTATTTCACTAAGCATAATACTCTCCACTTCCATCCATGTTGTTGCAAAGGGTACAAGTTC
>PVIW01014406.1:0-23565 GCA_004026585.1 Noctilio leporinus | reverse complement strand
ACTATGAACATAGGTGTGCATAGGTTCTTATGAATTGGTGTTTCAGGATTCTTTGGGTATAGTCCAAGTAGTGGAATTGCTGGATCAAAAGGCAGTTCCATTTTTAGTTTTTTAAGGAAACCCCATACTGTTTTCCACAGTGGCTGCACCAGCCTACATTCCCACCAACAGTGTACGAGGGTTCCCTTTGCCCTGCATCCTCGCCAACACTTGTTGTTTGTTGATTTGTTGATGATTGCCATTCTGACAGGTGTGAGGTGGTATCTTATTGTAGTTTTAATTTGCATCTCTCTGATGACTAGTGATGTTGAGCATTCTTTCATATGCCTCCGGGCCCTTTGTATATCTTCCTCAGTGAGTTGTCTGTTCAGGTCCTTTGCCCATTTTTTAATTGGTCTGTCTGTCTCCCTGGTATTGAGTCACATTAGTTGTTTATATATTTTGGAGATCAGACCCTGGGACAAAAGCTTTTCAGATTTATTCTCTTATCAACTTTCCAATATACAATAGAGTGTTATTAACTATAATCACTATGCTGTACATTACATTCCCAGGATTTATTTATTTTATAACTGGAAGTTTGTAGCTTTTGACCACCTTTACTCATGTGGCCCATTTCTAATCCCTTGCTTTTGGTAACCATCAATTTTTTCTCTGACAAGTGGGTCAAAATCTCTCATTTTATTTAGTTCTTCTTTTTTTATTCTATATTTAAATAAGACCATATAGTATTTCTTTTCCTCTAACTTATTTCAGCCATGTTGTCGCAAATGACAGGATTTCCTTCTTTTTTATGGCTGAATCATATTCCATTGTGTATACCACATTTCCTTTACTCATTCATCCACTGATGGACACTTAGGTTGCTTCTATATCTTGGCTATTATAAATAATGCTGCAGTGAACATGGGGTGCAGATATCTTTTTTGAGTTAGTGTTTCCTTCAGATAAATACATAGAAGTGGAATTTCTGGATCATAAGATAATTCTTTAAAAATTTTTTTCATGGTGGAATGTAGATGCATAATTCTTTAAAAACATTTTTTAAAAGATTTTATTATTTTTCAGAGAGAGTGGAAGGGAGAGAGGCAGGGAGGGAGAGAAACATCCATGTGTAGTTGTCTTTCACCTGCCTCCAGGTACAGATCTGACTGGAGACCTGGCTTGAAACCTGATTATGTTGCCCTGGCTGGGAATTGAACCAGTGACTTTTGGGTTTGCAGGCCAGCACCTCATCCACTGTGCTTCCAGCCAGGGTAATTTTTTTGATAAACGCCCATACTGTTTTTTATAATGGTTGCACCAATACATTCTCACACCATTGCACAAGGGTTTCCTTTTCTCCACATGTTTGTCAATACTTGTTTTGTTGTTTTGTTTTGTTTTTAATTATTACTATTCTAACAGGTGGGAGGTGAGAGTTCATTGTGGTTTTGATTTTGTTGAGTGATGCTGAGCACTTTTTCATGTACCTCTTGGCCATCTATATATCTTCTTTGGAAAAATGTCTATTCAGATCCTCTTCCCATTTTAAAATCAGGTTGTTTGTTCTCTTTTTTTTTTTTTTTTTAATTTTATTGTTGTTGTATTACATCCATCCCCTTTTTGCTCCCCTCTGTCCCCCTCCCCACCCACCCATTCCTCCCAAAGTCAAGGTTGTTTGTTCTCTTGCTATTGAGTTGCATGAATTCTTTATGTGTTTTAAATAATCAATCCTTGTCAGACATATGATTGAAATATATATATATATATATATATATATATATATTCCCTATTACATAGGTTACGTTTTCATTTTGTTGATGGTTTCCTTTGTTATGCACAAGATTTTTAGTTTCATGTAGTTCTACTTGCTTATTTTTGCTTCTGTTGCCTTTGCTTTTGATGTCAAATGCAAAAAAAATCATTGCCAAGACTGATGTCAGGGAGCTTACTACCCATGTTTTCTTCTTGGAGTTTTATGATGTCAGGTCTTATATTCAAATATTTAATCCATTTTGAACTGATTTTGTGTATGGTGTAAGATAGTGTCCCAGTTTCTTTATTTCTCTTTTTTTCTTTTTTGCATGTGGCTGTCCAATTTTCCCAACACCATTTGTTAAAGAGACTATCCTTTCTCTGTTGAATATACTTGATGTCTTTGTTGTAAATTAGTTGACCACATATGCATAGGTTTATTTCTGTACTCTCTGTTCTGTTCCATTTGTCTATGAGTCTGTTTTTATGTCAACACCATACTGTTTTGATTCCTGTAACTTTGCAATATAGTTTGAAACCAGAACATGTGATGCCTCTAGCTTTGTTCTTCTTTCTCAGAATTGTTTTAGTTATTTGGGTTTTTCCATCATTCCATATGAATTTTGGGATTGTTTGTTTTATTTCTGTGAAAAATGACATTGTGCTTTTTTTTTTTTTTAAAAGATTTTATTTCATTATTTTTAGAAAGAGGGGAAGGGAGAGAGGCAGAGAAGGAGAGAGACATCAATGTATGGTTGCGTTTCACCTGCTTCCAGCCACAAACCTGACTGGAGACCTGGTTTGCAACCTGGTTATGTGCCCTGGCTGGGGAATCGAACCTGCAACCTTTGGGTTCGCAGGCCGGCGCCTTATCCACTGTGCTACCAGCCAGGGCGACATTGCACTTTTGATAGAGATTGCACTGGAACTGTAGATTGCTCAGTCCTGTTCTATTCTCTTTCTCAGAATGGTCCCTTGCTGGGTGCTGTGGGGAGCTTTGACTGGGCTGGTGGAGCCTTTCTGCATATGCCAGAAAATAAAATCACCTTCATCAACACAACCAGGATAGATTCTGACATTAACGATGCTTACTTGGGTAAGTGGTGAGGACAGGGTTACTCTAAGAAAGGGTCAGGATGTGGCATAACTCAAAGATGTCATTGGATCCTTCATCAGCCCTTGGGATAACTTTAAAGATAGAAATTCCAAAATTCCATTTTAATTATGTTAACAAAGAGGAATATGGTGTGAACTCAAGTTACTCCAACCTACCAACATAGGTCTGCCCCTGCTCAAGGGACAGGCCTGCTACAGGGGTCAGGATCTGCAAGGAAAACTACTTCTCTTGGATCGTTATCTTTAGGTTATGCTGCTGAAGTCATCTTGCGAAGCCAGGTGCAAATCCTGGTTCTGGGAGCACCTCGATATCAGCACACTGGCCAGGTGGTAATGTTCAAGCAGAATGCTGGTAACTGGGAGACCAACAATGTTATCAAGGGCAGCCAGGTGAGTGCAGAGCATGTGGATTATAAATGTACAAATAGAGGCAACCTAGGGGCTGAAAGATTCTAGCACGGGCATCAGCATGTGTCATGAGTAGCAGAGTTTTATAAAGGAGACTTCAGAGACCTTTGAGCTGGAGACACAGGCTCAGCTTTGCATTTGAGAATGTTCTAACAACAGTAAATAGTGACACTTGGCCTGTACAGAGCTTTCTATGAATCTGCCTATATATGGAGCTGGTATTTGACAGTACATAATCACTATAAACTTGTTAGTTATTCAAATATTGATATAATTCCATATCTGTCAGTAAATAGCTATTTCCCTGGGATGGCTCACACATTGTACACTGGCCTCTTCTCCAGTACTTTTTGAACTTCCTCAGCAACTATGAAGTCAGGCAAGGCATCTCAGGGGATCTCCAGGACCTACTTCAACTAAGTCCCTGGTCAGTGCCTAAGCTCAAGGTTTTAAATATCACCCCTTCAAAAAGCAGTGTGGTTGCATCTTATGTGGGGCATTTTTTTTTTTTTTTTAAATGAAGATTTTATTCATTATTTTTAGAGAGAGGGGAAGGAGGGTGGAAGAAAGGGAGAGAAATATCAATGTATGGTTGCCTCCAGCTGGGGACCTGGCTGGAGACCTGGCATGCAACCTGGGTATGGGCCCTGATGGGAAAATAAACCAGCAACACTTGGGTTCACAGGCCGGTGCTCAATCCACTAAGCTACACCAGCCAGGGTCTTATGTGGGGCATCTCATGTGGTGTGAAGCAAAAATATTTACTCAAAATCATCCGTGTAAATTCCTGAAACAGGACTGTTCCTGTGATATTGTGTCTGCAGTTCTTTGTGTGTTCCCTTAATTTTCATATCTGGTTCTCTTTGATCTGTAATTAGTGAAATGCAGTGTATGTGGATGAAACCAGTTTGCTCTGATACCTGAACTATTTTGTTATAGTTCTTTGCCAATAGTCAAGTGTTTCATATGCTCTTTACAGGTTTTACCAAGACATATTGAAGATTGATGGTGTCAGTGCCTGACACATATAAGGGGTGGAATGGGAGAGAATGAGTAGGAGAATTCCAGGAAGTCAAGTATAGATGTGTTACTACATCTTTGTTTTATGTGCGTGACCCAGAATCACATGGGGAAGGCTGGCTGGTGCACTTCCCTACCACACACAAGTATTAAACATGCAAACCAACGATGATAAATCCTTAAACTGGAACAGTCTGAGTGTATGAGAGCAAATCGGAGGGGCACCCACACAGGAGCCTCAGGGAAGGCTTTTTGAAGGAAGTGACGGTTAGGGTAGAAGGATTAGAGAAATAAAGAGTGAAGAAAGACTATGATCAGAAGAAGGACAAAGTGGGTTCAGAATGATTGTATATGGGGGTGAGGAAGGTGTGGGGGAAAACACTGGGAAAGTGGATAGGAAACAGATTCATCTCAAATTCATTCACTTCCTCCATTTCTACTGCTATTAGCTGGGCCCAGAGCATCATCATCTTTTCTGTGGATCTAGCTGTAGTCTTTTCACTGGTCTCCCGAAGTCCCATATTTCCTGCTTCAAATACATAGCGTGAGGGTGTACTTTCTAAACGAGTCTTCATTTTAAGGCCCTTTATTGACTATAAACCAATATCCCGTAAAAGTTTTCAAAATTTCAACAAAATACAATTGACCCTTCAACAATATGCATTCAAACTGCAAAGGTCCACGTTTTTCCCCTAATAAATACATGGGTGGGCAAAAGTAAGTTTACAGTCATGAGCATGGGAAACAAGAGTTTATTCTTGTGTTATTACTTATTAATTATTATATTACTTTCCATATGAGCAACTATAAACCTACTTTTGCCCCATCCTGTATTGTGGAAAAATTTTTTGAGAGTTACAGCAGTTTGAAAAAATTCACAGATTAACTGGATAACCTAGAAATAATGAAAAAAAAAAAATAAGAAAAAGGTGTCATGAATACATATAATGTAAAACATGTAACATTAAATATGTATTAATCAACTGTTTATGTTGTTGGTAAAGCTTCTGGACAACAGCAAGCTATTAGTAGTTAAGTTTGGGGGGACTCAAAAGTTATATGTGGATTTTATTTACTTGGGTTGGGGAGTAGGTTGCAACCTCTGCATTGTTTAAATCAACTGTATTAGCAGATTGACTCCAACAATCTATAAAAAGGATAATAATATATCATGGCCAAGTGTGGTTTATCCTAGGAATGCAGGGCTTGTTCAACCATGTTGCAGAAATAAACAAACTGACTCTAAAGTTCAAATGGAAACACAAGGGACTCAGAACAGCCAAAATAATCTTGAAAAAGAAGAATGAAACTGGAGGACTTATAGTTCCAATTTCAAAATTTAACTACTGTTGACTGAAAAAATAATATCAGCTAGGTGTTTTGTCACCAAAAAGGATTTATTTGGGAAAAAGAAAGGGTTGCAATCCAGTGCATGCAAACATGGCGAGCCATGTGCACACTCTGGCCTGCATAACAAGATGGAAGGGTATTTACAGAAGGGAAAAAGTAGTTAAGGGAAAGGGAAATCAAAATCTTTGATCTTTATTACAAACAGACCCTATCTCATGATTAGATAGAGTGCAAAACTTTCACTAGCCTTAGCTCCTCTCATAGATCCCCCTGAATGATTATGTTTGTTTAAAGTTTCAGCTAATCTTAGCCACTACAAAGCCACAGTAATCAAGACACTATGGTACTGGCATAAGGATAGACCTATAGATCAATGAAATGAACTGTGAGTCCAGAAATAAACCCAGGTGTTTATGGTCAATTGATTTCTGACAAAGATATCATTGTCAATTCAATGGGGGAATATACTTTTTTCAACATGATGCTGGAATAACCAGAAGTCTATGTGAAAAAGAATAAATTTGTACTCCTACTTCACAACATACAAAAGTTAACTCAAAATGGATAAGAGGCCTAAATGTAAAAACAAAAGCTATAGAAGGATTCATAGATTTATCATATGATAGACATTCCATTACTATGTATATCACTCTCCAAAATGAAAATAGTGTTCAAATAAAAACTTATAGTGGGTGGGGAGGGGGACAGAGGGGAGCAAAAAGGGGATGGATGTAATACAACAACAATAAAATTAAAATAAAACAAAACAAAAAAAACCTTATACATGAATTTTGATAGCAATATTATTCATAGTAATCAAAAGGTAGAAAGAACCTTAGTATATAAATCAACTCATGAATAAACAAAATGTGACATATTATGTACAATGAAATACTATTTATTTTAAACTTTTAAATCCTCATCCTAGGACATTTTTTAGGCTTTTAGGGAGAGAAGAAGGAAGAGAGGATTTAAAGAGAGGGAGAGGGAGGAAGGAGGAAGATAGAGTTGGAGAGAAACATTGATTCGAGAAACATGTATCTGTTGCCTTTCATAATGCCCAGACTGGGGACCGAACCTGCAACCTACACATGTGCACCAATCAGGAATCAAGCCCATGACCTTTTAGTCTGCGAGACAACATCCAACCAACTGAGTCATAGTGGCCAGGGATGGCATACTATTTAGTCATAAGAATGTAGTAGTGACATGCTATGGCATGGATACACCTTTAAAACTTTATGTTAAGTGAAAATAGCCAGTTATACAAGGCCACATATCATGATTCCATTCATCTGAAATGTCTAGGTTAGACAAATCCAGAAAGTACATTAGTGGTTGCCAGGGGAAGTAGAGAAACTGGGAGTGACTACTAACAGATGTAATTTTTTTCCCCCCAGGGTGATAGAAATGTCCTGAAGTTAGTGGTGATGGTTATATAATATTGTGAATATACTAAAACTCCCTAAATTTTATAGTTTACAATGGTAAATTTCATGTTCAGTAAATTTTATCTCATATAAAAAAAGCTATCCTAAAAAAAGCAATGTAATACACCATAACAGACTAAAAGAGAACAATATATATAATAATATTAATAGATACAGAACATTTTTTGACATAATGCAACATCCTTTTATTATATTTAGTTCTCAGCAAACTAGGAACTAAAGAGAATGTCCTCAACTTGAGAAGGAACATTTATGAAAAAGTTTATAGCTAGCATCATTTAAAAATTAAGGGACTGCCCTGGCTGGTATGGCTCAGTGGATTGAGCACTGGCCTGTGAATCAAACAGTTGCCATTTTGATTTCCAATCAGGGCACATGCCTTGTTTGAGGGGGCCAGGTCCCCAGCTGGGGGTGCAGGAGAGGCAACTACACACTGATGTTTCTCTTCCTCTCTTTTGCTCTCTCTTACCCTCCTTCTACAAATAAATAAAATCTTTAAAAAAATAAGAGATTATTTTTCTCTTAAAATTGGAAAGAAGGCAAGGATATCCACTTTCACCAATCTTACCATCCTACTGTAAGAAGTAGTCAGTGCAATAACTTAGCAAGAAAAATGAGAGTAAAAGTATACAGAGTGGAAAGAAAAAATAAGATCATCTCTATTTACAGATGACATGATTGTTTGCATAGAAAACCCCAAAGAAATGACAAAAAAACTATTGTAACTAATAAGTTATTTCAGTAAGTTCTCAGGACACAAGATCAATATGGGAAAATCAGTTGTATTTCTATTCTAGCAGTAAACATTTGGAAGTTAGGTTAAAAAATAGTACCATTTACAATAGCACAAAAGACTATGAAATACTCAGGTGTAACTCCAACAAAATGTGAGCAATACCTATACGTTGTATACTACATACACTAATGAGAGAAATCAAAGACCTAAATAAATATACCGTATTCATGGACTAGAAGACTCATATTGTTAAGATGTTAATTCTTCCCAAGTAGATCTGTAGATTCAACACAATCCCAACCATAATCCTAGTAGTTTATTTTGTATAATTAACAAGCTGATTTTAAGATTTATATGAATAATCATAGAAAGTAGAATTTCCAAAACAGCTTTGTAAAAAAACTTAGATAGCCCCAGCTGGTGTGGCTCAGTGGACTGAGATTGGCCTTTGAACCAAAAGGTTGCTGATTCAATTCCTGTCAGGGCATATGCCTGGTTTGCAGGCCCCATTCCCAGCTGAGGGCGTGAGAAGAAACTAATAGATGTTTCTCATGCACATAGATGTTTCTCTCCCTCTCTTTCTCCCATCCTCCCTCCCACTCTGAAAATAAATAAATAAAATCTTAAAAAAAAACGTAGATAAACACTATTTGGTATTTAGCAGAGGATTCATACACTTACTGATTTCAAGACTTACTAAAAAGTTACAATAATCAGGAGGGTGTAACATTGGCAAATATATAATGATCCAGTAGATCAGAATAGGCCTGAATAAACTTATATATATTATATATATATTTTTTTAAATTGATTTTTGTTTTTAAATTTTATTTTTCAGTTGTAGTTGACATACAATATTATATTAGTTTCAGATATATGACACAGTAATCAGATACTCGTATATTATACCTTACAATGTAATCACCCTAATAAATCTAGTATCCATCTGACAAAATAGAGTTATTATAACATTATTGATTACATACCCTATGCTATACTTTAATGTCTGTGACTAGTTTGTACTTTTTTTTATTCCTTTTCCTTTTCCCGCCCCCTCACCTCCCTCCCATTTGGCAATCACCAATTTGTTCTCTGTATCTATAAGTTTCATTTTTTGCAGGGTGGGGTGGGTCTTTGTCCTATTTTTTAAAATTAATTTATCGTGGTTGCATTACATTGATCTAATTTTCCCCTCAGTTGCTCTCTCCTGCCCCACCCTCCATATCACCTCGCCCATAGTCAGTCCCACATGTCCATGTCCATGGGTCATTTATACTAACTGGGTTCCCTGATTAAACTGTTCCTTTTCTTTGCCTCTTTCTCCCCCTAGCCCTCTCCTCTGTACACTGTGAGTTTCTTTTTTGTTTGTTCATTTATTTTGTTTTTTAGATCTTGCATATAAGTGAAATCATATAGTCTGTCTTTCTCTGCCTCACGTATTTCACTTGGCATAATCCCCTCCAGGTCTATCCATGTTGTTGCAAATGGAAAGATTTGATTCTCTTTCATGGCTGAGTAGCTTTCCATTGTGTGTGTGTGTGTTTAATATACATGCATATGTATATATGCATATACATATACACATATATATATGTGTGTGTGTGTATATATATGGAATCACTTCTTCATCTATTTGTCTACTAATGAATGCACTTAGGTTACTTCCACATTTTGGCTATTGTAAATAGTGCTGCAATAAATGTAGGAGTATGTATGAGTGTATCTTTTGAAATCAGTGTTTTGGATTTCCATGATAAATGCTCAGAAGTAAAGTTGCTGGGTCATTAAGATAGTTCTATTTTTAAGATTTTGAGTGTCCTCCATGCCTCAATTTATACTCACACCAACAGTGTGCAAGAGTTTTCTTTTTTTCACATCCTTACTAACATTCACTTGTGGATTTATTGATGATAGCCATTCTGACAAGCGTGAGGTGATAATCTCATTGTGGTTTTTATTTGCATTTCACTGATGATTAGTGACATTGAGCATTTTTTCAGATGTCCTCTTTAGAGAAATGTCTATTCAGGCCCTCTTCCCATTTTTAAACCAGAATTTTCTTTTTCTTTTCTTTCTTTCTTTTGTTCTTTCTTTTTCTGGTGTAAAGTTAAATGAATTCTTTATATATTTTGTATATTAACCCCAATCAGATGTATCATTGGCAAATATGTTCTCCCGTTCAGTAGGTTGCCTTTTCATTTTGCCAATGGTTTCCTTAGCTGTGCAAAAGCTTTTTAGTTTGCTGTAGTCTCAATTGTTTATTTTTCATGTTTCCTTTACT
Source organism: Noctilio leporinus (assembly GCA_004026585.1). Classification (NCBI taxonomy): domain Eukaryota; kingdom Metazoa; phylum Chordata; class Mammalia; order Chiroptera; family Noctilionidae; genus Noctilio; species Noctilio leporinus. The sequence continues at coordinate 13,466 of PVIW01014406.1, read as the reverse complement.
TTGGGAGACATATAAAAAAATATTGCTAGGAGCAAGCTCAAGAAGTTTATTACCTATGTTTTCTTCTATGAGTTTTATGGTTTCAGGTATTCTGTTTAAGTCTTCAATCCATTTTGAGTTTATTTTTGGACATGGTTAAAAAAGTGGCCAGTCATTGGGTTCTTTGTGTGTACCTGTCTAGTTTTCCCAACACCGTTTATTGAAGAGACTATTTTTATCCTTGCCTCCTTTGTCATAGATTATTGACCATATAGGTGTGTGTTTATTTCTTGGTTCTCTGTTCTATACCATTGATCTATGTGTCTCTTTTTATGCCAGTACCATGCTATTTTTAAAAAGATTTTATTTATTTATTTTTAGAGAGAGGGGAAGAGAGAGAGAGAAAGATGGGGAGAGAAACATCAATGTGTAGTTGCCTCTCCTGTGTCCCCAACTGGGAACCTGGCCCACAGCCCAGACTTGTGCCCTAATTGGGAATTGAACTGATGAATCTTAGGTTCACAAGCCAGAGCTCAATTCACAGAACCAGACCAGCAAGTGCCCGTGCTGTTTTGATTACTATAGCTTTGCAGTATAGTTTGATACTAGGTAGCATGATACCTCCAAATTTGTTCTTTCTCAGTATTGTTTTGGCTATTTGGGGTCTTTTGTGCATATAAATTTTAGGACTATTTGTTCTAATTTTGTGAAAGTTTCCATTGGTATTTTGATAAGTATTGCATTAAATCTGTAGTATGCTTTGGGCAGTTTAGACATTTTAACAATGCTAATTTTTTTTTTAGCTAGTCTTTTAAAAATATTATTATTTTATTTTTTAAAAAACATTTTATTTATTATTTTTCAGAGAGAGGGGAAGGGAGATAGGAAGAGAGGGAGAGAAATATCAATGTACAGTTGCCTTTCACCTTCCTCCAGCTATGGATCTGGCTGGAGACCGGGCTTGCAACCTAGTTATGTTGACTTGGCTGGGAATCGAACCAGCAACCTTTGGGTTTGCAGGCCGGCACCTTATCCACTGTGCCACCAGCCAGGGCCAACAATGCTAATTTTTACTAACCATGAGCACAGTATAAACTTCTATTTCTTTTATGTGTACTCTTCAATTTCTTTCTTCAGTGTCTTACAGTTTTTTGTGTATAGGTTCTTCACCTCCTTGGTTAAACTTATTCTGAGGAGGTATTTTATTTTTTGATGCAAATATGAAGTATTGTTTTCTTAACTTCTTTTTTCTGATAGTTATTATTGGTGTATAAAAATGCAACTGATTTCTGAATATTAAGTTTGTATCCTGCTACTTTACTGAACTCATTTATCAGTTCTGATAGTTTTTTGGTGGGGTTTTAGTGTTCTCTATATACAGAATCTGAAAATAATGAGTTTTCTTTTTTCTTTTCAATTTAGATGACTTTTATTTCTTTTTCTTGTCTAATTTCTGTGGGCAGGACTTCCAGTAGTATATTGACTAAAAGTGGTGAAAGTGGACATCCTTGTCTTGTTCCTGATATTAAAGAAAAAGCTTTCAGTTTTATCCATTGAGTATGATATTTATGGGTTTGTCATATATGGCCTTTATTATGTTGAGGTATGTTTCCTCTAAATCTACTTTGCTGAGAGTTTTTAATCATAATAGGTGTTGGATTTCATCAAATGTTTTTCTGCATCTATCGATTTGATTATATGATTTTTATCCTTTATTTTTACATGTATATCATGTTAATTGATTTTCAGATATTGAACCAAACTTGTATTCCATGAATAAATACCTCTTGGTCATGGTGTATGATATTAAATTTTTTTTGTATATTTTATTGATTATGCTGTTACAGTTGTCCCAAATTCTTTTCCCTTTGATCCCCTCCACCCAAGCCCCCTGTTCCCTCCTGCAGTCCCATTCCCTGCTTAGTTCATGTCCATAATTGTGCATATAAGTTTTCTGATTTAACCCTTTCCTCTATTGTTCTTATCTTCCCCCTGTCTGTCTTGTACCCACCAACTATGTTTCCTAATCCCTGCACCATTTCCTCATTTCAACATCTTCCCCCTCTCGGTTGATCACCCTCCCAATGATCCCCATACCTATGAGTCTGGTCCAATTCTAGTTGTTTGCATGGTTTGTTTTTATTTACCTTTTTATTTTTTAGTTTCTGTTGTTAATAGTTGTAAGTTTGTTGCCATTTTAATGTTCATAGTTTTGATCTTCTTTTCCTTAAATAAGCCCCTTTAACATTCCATATAATAAGGGCTTGGCGATGATGAACTTCTTTAGCTTTACCTTGTCTGGGAAGCACTTTATCTGCCCTTCCATTCTAACTGATAGCTTTGCTGGATAGCGTAATCTTGGTTTTAGGTCCTTGCTTTTCATCACTTTGAATACTTCTTGCCAGTCTCTTCTTGCCTGCAAAGTTTCTTTTGAGAAATCAGCTGGCAGTCTTATGAGAACTCCTTTGTAAGCAATTCTCTTTTTTTCGCTTGCTGCTTTTAAGATTCTCTCTTTATCTTTAATCCTTGGCATTTTAATTATGATGTGTCTTGCTGTGGTTCAATTTGGATTTAGCTTGTTTGGGACTCTCTGTGCTTCCTAGGTTTGTATGTCCATTTCCTTTGCCAAATTAGGGAATTTTTCCTTCACTATTTTTTCACACAAGTTTTCAATTTCTTGCCCTTTCTCTTCTCCTTCTGGCATCCCTATTTCTTGTCTGATTTCTGTGGGTAGGACTTCCAGTACTACTGGTTCAAATGTTGGCACCTTAAAGTTGTCCCAGAGACTCCTAAGCCTCTCCCTGTTTTTTTTTTTTTTTCTTTCAATTTTTGTTTCCACTTTCTGCACTTGTTGACTGTTTATTTCTTCCTTATGTTCTAAATAGTTGATTTGAACCCTGTTTTCCTCCTTCACCATTGGTTTTGTATGGATTTTTCTTTGTTTCACATAGCCTAGTCTTCACATTGTCTTTTCTGAGTTTGCTATATTTAAGCATATCTGTCAAGTCTTCAAGCATCTTTATTAGCAGCATTTTAAACTGTGCAGCTGTCAGACTGGCTATTTCTTTATCACTTAGTCTGGCCACTGCGTCCTTAATTTGTCCCATTTTTTGAGTTACATTTCTCTGTCTCTGCATCTTGACAGGCTCCAATGTGCTGTTCCTTAAGTAGAGCTGTTGCACCTGTTAGTTGTAAGGGGTGAAGCCTTAGGTATTCATCAGTGTGGAGCAACTTGTTTTACCAAGTTGCGGTGCTGTATGTATGGGAGGGGTCTGAGAGGGAACTATGCCACTTACTAAGCACTTGCCCTTTTTTTAGGTACTTCTCCCATATGGAGCTAGCTCCTCTCTAGTTCCGTGGTTCCCAGAGTGGATGGGTCTGTGGACATGTCAGGACCATGGGCAGCTCTAAACAAATGGACTCTTCTATGAGACCGATAGTTCCTCTGCCCCAACATCCACTGTTTCACAGTCAGAAGTAATGTGGCTTTATTTTTCACCCCTAGTGCTGGACCCATGAACCACATGATCTGGTCTGGTGCTGGGAGCATTCAATAGGTGTCCCTACTGTAGTTCTCTTTTTGCCTGCTGACCCCTGCCACTCTTCTGCCTGTGCCACCAACTTGTGCAGCTACACCACTAACCCTTGCTGATAATCTACTCCACCAAACCACTTTCTCTGTGACTCGGCTCCACCCCTCCTACCTGTGTGGATGAGTATTTCTTCTATCCTTTGTTTGTTGGACTTCCACTCAATTTGACATTCTGGAATTTCTGGATGTCTCTAGTTTTGTCGTAGATGTACTTGTTTCTGGTTGCAGAGGGAAAAGCAGCATGTCTATCTATGCCTCTATCTTGGATATCTCTGGTATATGATATTTTTAATATACTTCTGGATCCAGTTTGCTAATATTATGTTCAGGAATTTTGTACCTATATTCATCAGGGATAATGGTAATATTAATTTTTATTGTTTGTCTTTGTCTGGTTTTAGTATCAGGGTAATGGTGGCCTTATAAAATGAATTATGGAACCATTTCTTCTCTTTAATTTATTGGAACAGTTTGAGAATGATAGCTATTCAAAGAAAATACATGTTTGGGAAAATACAAGTTTGTAGTACTTACCCATATTTCTGTGGTATTAGTTGTCACTTCTCTTCTTTCACTTTTGATTTTTAAAATTTGAGTTCTCTCTCTTTTTTCCAATAGGTTATTTTTAAAAAAGATTTTATTCATTATTTTCAGAGAGAAGGGCAGGGAGGGAGGAAGAAAGGGAGAGAAAAATCAATGTATGGTTGCTTTTCACCTGCTTTCAGCTAAGCACCTGGCTGGAGACCGGGCTTGTAACCTGCTTATGTGCCCTGAACAGGAATTGAACCAGTGACTCTTGGGTTCATGGGCCAGTGCCAATCCACTGAGCCACACCAGCCAGGGCCCAATAGGTTATTTTTATTGAAAATTTTCTATTACCATTTATTTCTCTTATACACTCTTCCACTTCCACCCACCCCCTTGCCTCTCATAATTACCACACTATCGTCTGTGTCCATGAGTCCTTTTTCTCCTTTGCTCAATCCTTCCAGTCTCCCCCTCTAGGAGCTGTCAGCCTGCGCTCTATCTATGAGCCTGTCTCTAGTTTGCTTGTTAGTTCATTTTATTCATTAGATTCCACATATGACTGAAATCATATGACACTTCTCCAAAGAGCATATACAGAGAGCCAGTAGATATTTGAAAAGTTGCTCAATGTCACTAATCTTCAGAGAAATATAAATTAAAACCACAATGAGATATCAGCTTACACCTGCCAGAATGGCTATCATCAATAAATCAACAAACAACATGTGTTGGCAAGGATGTGGAGAAAGTGGAATGCTTTTGAACTGTTAGTGGGAATGAATATTGGTGCAGCCACAATGGAAAGCAATACGGAGTTGCTTCAAGAAATTAAAAATGAAACTAGCTTAAGACCCAGTGATTCCACTTCTGGGAAGTTATTCGAAGAAACCTGAAACACTGATTAGAAAGAATATAAGCACCCCTATGTTCATCGCTGCATTATTTACAATAGCTAAGATTTAGAAGCAGCCCAAGTGTCCATCAGGAGATGAGTGGATAAAACATCTATAGTACATTTACACAACAAATTACTACTTGGTTGAATTTCACCCTCTGTGGCAGCATGGATGGACCTGGAGAACATTATGCAAAGTGAAATAAGTCAGTCAGAGAAAGACAATACTTCTTTTTTTCGTGATGAGTCTGGCTAAAGGTTTTCCCCCTTACCCAAGGGTAGGTTTATTGATTTTAGATAGAGGAGAATGGAAGGTGGGAGGGAGGAAGGGAGAGGATGGGGTGGGGGAGAAAGCACCAGTTGAGAGACAAACATTGATTGGTTGCTTCCCACATGCACCATGACTGGAGAATTGAACCTGTAACTGAGGTATGTGTCCTGAATGGGAATTGAACCTGCAAACTTTTGGTGTATGGGATGATGCTCCAACCAAATGAGCCACCCACCAGAGCTTGGCTAAAGATATATCAGTTTTCTTTATCTTTTCAAAGAATCAGCTCTTGATTTTATTGATCATTTTGGATTTTTTTCCTTTAGTATTTCCCTTTTTACTCCCTTTGGGCTTTGTTTGTTGTTCCTTTTCTAGTTTCTTTAGGTGTAATGTTAGATTGTTTACTTGAAATATTTCTTGTTTCTTCTTTTATAAAATTCTCACCTAAGGATATGTTTATTGATTTTAGAGATTTTAGAGATTTACATGAGAAAGAGAAACATCAATTGGTTGCTTCTTGCACGCACCCTGACTGGGGATCAAACTCACAACCTAGGTATGTCTCCTGACTGGTAATCAAACCCATGACCTTTTGGTGTATGAGACAATGCTCCAACCAACTGAGCCACCTGGTTGAAATTTTTCTTGTTTTTTTGAATTAGGACTGTATTACCATGAACTTCCCTCCTAGAACTATTTTGACTGTGTCCCATAAATATTTTGATAGTTTTGTCTTCATCTTCATTTGTCTCAAGGTATTTTTTTGTTCTTCCTTGATCTCACTGTTAACCCATTGTTTAGTAGCATGTTACTTGGACTCCATGTGTTTGTGTGCTTTTTAGTTTTCTTTTTGTAATTGATTTCTAGTTTTATACTATTGTAATTGGGGAAGATGCTTGATATGATTTCAATCTTAAATTTATTGAGACTTGTTTTGTGGCTTAATGTGTGTTCTATCCTGAAAAATGTTCCATGTTCACTTGAAAAGAATTTATATTCTGCTGCTTCTGGGTTAAATGTTCTAAAATATCAATTAAGCCCACCTAATTTAATGTGTCATTTAAGGCTACTATTCCCTTGTTGAGTTTCTGCCTGGATGATCTATCAGTTGATGTTCAAGTCCCTTACAATTACTGTACTACTGTTGATCTTTCAGAGGGCGGGCTGTTTGGCTCAGGAGCATTTTTGGCTCCCTCTCAGGCTCTGCATCTTAGAAGATGCCTGGATAATGATGCTGCAGCTGCCCACACTTCCCAATGGATAGTATTATGATAGGAAGGAATTATGGGCATAGTCTAGGATTAGGCTGGGATGGCAGAGGGTGGCAGGTTTATTCCTTGGGTGTCAGGCGGAAGCCTGTCATTTTCCCAGAATTGTGTGGCTAATGTGTATCACAGTGTTTTGGTTTGTAAATAATGCTACAGACATAAAATAACGAAACACTAGCAGGGGAACTGATAGGAGAACCCAGATGTTAGAGTTAGCCTTAATTGATAGGCTTAAGTGACTGCTTTTGAATAAAAACTCCTTTCTTTTATCGCCAGACCTTTGCCTCTGGAATTTTGCCTGGAGGGTGGCGGTGGGCGGTGGGACCCCCAACTTGCTGTTCCACACGCTTACCAGATATTGGTAGTGTCAGTTATACTGCATTTTAATTATTATTAAAAATGTGTAAAGTAAAAAAAAAAAATGTTCATCAATATTTGCTTTATATATTTTGGTGGTCATACAATGCTTAGATGTTTGTGACAGTTGCATCTTCTTGTTGGAATTATACACTTATCATTATGAAATGCCCTACTTTGCTTCTTGCTGGAAGCTTTATTTTAATTATGTTTTGTCTGACATAAGTGTTGCTGTGCCAGCTTTTTAAAATTTCCATTTTCATCAAGTATCTTTTTCTATACTTAGTGTGTCTTTCAGTCTGAAGTAGTTATCTTGTAGGTAGCATATGTATGAGCCTTGTTTTTTTTTCTTTTTTCTGTCTATTCAGCCATGCTGTGTATTTTGATTGGAGCATTTAGTCCATTTACATTTAAAGCAATTATTGATAGGTATGTGGTTATTGCTATTTTATTAATTGTTTTCTGATTGTTTTTGTAGTTCTCTGTTCCTTTCCTATTTGCTTGCTTACTTCTTTTGTATGTTGATAAATTTCTATAGTATCACGTTTGGATTCCTTTCTCTCTACTTCTTGTATATCTCTTATAGATTTTTGATTTGTGGTTATTATGTGTTTCATATATACCAAGCTATATTTATAGCAGTTTATTTTAAGTTGATGGCCATTTAAGTTCAAACACATTCTAAAATTACTACAATTTTTATTCAACCTTTATGTCTTTGTCATCACTTTTCGTTTCTTGTCTCTTTATCCCTTAATTTATTGCTGTAATTATGCATGATCTTCCTACTTCTATCTTTTAACTTTTGTGCTAGCTTTATAGTTGGTAGATAGACTGCTCTTACTAAACATTTGCCTTTGTCCATGAGAACTTTTTCATACTTTTGATCTTTTCTTAAAGAAATCCCTTTAATATTTCTTGTAATCCTAGGTTAGTGGTGGTGAACTTTTAAAGCTTTCTCTTATCTGGGAAACTTTATTTCTTCTTTGATTCTAAATGATAGCTTTGTTGGATAGAGTAATTATGGTTGTAGATCTTTGCTTTTCATCACCTTAAAAATTTTGTGCCACTCCCTTCTGGCCTATAAAGTTACTGTTAAGAAATCAGCAATGTTTTAAATTGCAACCAACTGGTCATGGGTGTGTTGTGAAATCAGTCAATTCTTAGGTTAGAAGAGATGCTGAGAATGAAGGCCAATTTGGATGGAAGTTGCAAACTACTAAACAATATAATTCATGTACATAGACAATATATATTCTCATGTTAGCATGTAAATTAGATGAGATTCCTTTCAACTAAATTGTGGAAATATACATTTCCAGTTATGAAGGCCCCCAAACTGGGGATGCTTGGGAAAAGGAATTAATGCTATAGTAAACTTTATTATTGAAATGTGAACATACCTAATCTCTACCTCAACAGACTCTTAAATAGTTCAGGGGTTAGTTTAGGACCACATAGGAAGTCAACCACAAGTTCAAAATATAGCTAGAATACTATTCTACAAAATTATTTAAATCCTAGGATTTTTTTTTTTTTTTTTTACCTTAACTTAGTAGACATAATAATTTCTACTCTGGGGACCAACTGAGCACTGCATGTGCTATTATTTCTGAAGGCTTCAACTTATAAAACACATGTAGAGGGAAAACAGAGGGTATTGAAAGAAGTAAGGCCTGTGCACAGCCTAAATAAATAAATAAATAAGTAAATCTACTATTTAAGATGGAAAACTCCAAAAAGAATAAGTTGTAGTTCCAGTGGCTTAAAATAAAGTGGGGTTGTATTATTGGAGTGGGGAGGATCTGACTCAAAAACCAAATTTATTTTTTACTATAGGTTTGGCACTGTCTCTAGGACAACTTTCACAAAAGTGAGTTCTGCAATACCCCATTTCTGTGATATATTTCACAAAAAATAGCATTCCAGAGTAAAATAAGTATTAAAGAAGAAAAAACCTGCTTAATTTTGTTACAATATATCTAAAATACTATCATTTAGCATGTAATAATTATGTAAGCTATTGGCATATTTTAAATTTTTTGTATTAACTCTTCAAAATCCAGTATGTATTTTAAATATGTATAAAAATATGTATGGGTGTAAATGTATTTTTGCATGTGTTTGGTGATATTGCAATTCATATTACTTAAAAGAGTAATTCTTTAAACAAATGTATTAACATAGGCATTTTGGAATAATGGAAAGAAAACTTGGTATTAATATGATTGGAGAAGCTGACAGGAGGCAGTAATTAAATGGTGAGTTGTCTAGAAGTGAAAGGGAAAAAAAGGTACACGTTGGTGGTTACAGAATTGATAGGAGAATGTTAAGAAGAAAAAAGGAAATAGAGAAGCCAAAGAGCTTATAGGTGTGACTTATGGACATGAACTAAGGAGGGACTTGCTGGAGGAAATGGGGTACTGGGTGGAGGAGGGCAAAGGGGAGAAAACTGGGACAACTGTAATAGCAAAATAAATAAAATAAATATATTAAAAAATAAAAAAGAGAATTAAAAAACACACACAACGAGATATCACCTCATACTTGCCAAAATGGCTATAATTAATAAATCAACAAATAACAAGGGCTGGCAAAGATGTGGAGAAAAGGGAACCCTAGTGCACTACTGGTGGGAATGCTGATTGGTGCGACTACTCTGGAAAACAGTATGGAGTTTCCTCACAAAATGAAAAATGGCCCAGCAATTCCACTTCTTGGAATATACCCAAAGAATCCTAAAATACCAATTCAAAAGAATATATTCACCCCTATGTTCATAGTAGCATTACTTATAATAGAAACAATTTGGAAATAGCCTAAGTGCCCATTAGTATATGAGTGGATAAAAAAGCTGTGGTACATTTACACAATGGAATACTATGAAGCAGTAAAAAGGAAAGACTTCTTATCTTTTGCAACAGTATGGATGGAACTGGAGACTATATGCTGAGTAAAATAAGCCAGTCAATGAAAGACAAATACATGTGATCTCACATAACTAGAATCTAATGACCAAAATAAATGAATGAGCATAATAGAATCAGAGGCACAGAAACATGAAAGAGTCTGATGGTTGTAAAAGGGGAGGGGGAACTGGTTGAAAGAAGGTGATGGGATTAGACAAAGGGCATATATACATGACCATTGACATGAAAAACGATGTGGGGATTGACTGTGGGAACTGAAAACAGGCTGAGGGAAGAGGGGACAAAGGTGGAAAATTGGGGCAACTATAGTAGCATAAACAATTAAGAAAAACTAAGAAAAAGGAAATAAATGTTAACTCTTGCCTGAATACTTGTGAAAGAAAACAGGAGGAGATCTTCATGACCTGTGTTATGCAAAGTATGGTCTAGAAAGACATTGTTAAGAGAATGACAGATAAGCTACAGACTAGGAAATATTTATAAATTTTCTTTTGTATTATATATCTGACAAAGGACATATCTAGAAATAGAAAGGACTCTTAAAATCCAACAATGAGAAGCAATCTAAAAAATAAGCAAAATATTTGGACATCTCACCAAAATAGACATGGATGGCAAATAAGCACATGAACACATGTTCCATGCTATTAATCATTAAGGAAATGCAATTAAAACTGCAGCAAGATACCACTGCACATGTATTAGAATGGTTGACATAAAAAAATAAAAATAAAATAAGCTGGAAATATCCAGTACTGGCAAGGATGTGTAGCAACTAAAACTCTCATACTTGTTGCCTTAGTGGAAAGTGGCATGCCTAATTGGAAAACAGTTTGTTAGTATCTTATAAAGTTCAATATGCAGTTTCCACATGAGCAATCCTCTTAGGTATTTGCTACTTACCTAGGAGAAATAAGAACAGATGTTTACTTGAAAATCTGTGTGTGAATGTTTCTAGTGTCTCTATTTGTAATCACCTAAATCTAGAAACAACCCCAGCGTCACTCAACTGGAAAATGACTGAACAAACTGTGGTCCATAGAATGGACTACAGACCAGAAATAAAAAGAAATAGATTACTGATACAACACCATGGATAAATCTTTTAATACATCATTTTAAAAGAGATTTTATGTATTTACTTTTAGACATAAGGGAAGGTAGGGAGAAAGAGAGGGAGGGAAACATCAGTTGGCTGCCTCCTGCACGTGCCTGGACCCGGGACCAAATCTGCAACCCAGGCATGTGCCAGACTGGGAGTCAAACTGGCCACCTTTTGCTTTGCAGAATGAGGCCCAACCAGCTAAACAACACTGGTCAGGACACCATGGATGAATCTTAAATGCATTAGTCTAGTAGAACAAGCAGACCTGGTAGGCTACATACTTTACAATTCCATTTATTCATTTTGGAAAAAACACAACTATAGGGACAAAAAAAACAAAAACAAAAACAAAACCAAAGAATGATCAGGGGTTTCTAGGGGTTGATGATTGAGGGGAGAGGTTGATTACAGTGGAGCATGAGGCAATATTTTGGAGGTGATGAAACTGTTCTATATCTTGATCATGGTGATAGTTACGTGACTAGGTGTTTTGTAAAAGCTCATAAAACCGCACTGAGAACACTGAATTTTATTGTAAGTAAATTATACCCCAATAAACCTGACTTAAAAACATAAAAATCCTATTGACTTTAGGATGAAGTTTAAATGCCTTTGTTGGTCTGTCAGCAAGGCCTCCCTCAGTGCTGTGTGGGGCAGAAGTCAGATCGCAATGAGCCACATCTTGACGTCCCCTGCAGCTTTCCTTCCTGGATCTTGCCCCAGTTTGAAATTGCTGTAGATATCTCCCTGTTTATCTGTTACTAATCCCTCTCCTCCACCTTGCTGCACCGAGTGTCCTGGAAGATTGTGTGTCTCCAAATCCTTGTCTGTTGAATGCATGAATGCATGACTAACTTGATGAATCCTGCGGTTGAATTCTACATTGAACATAATTTTGTTTTTTAATACACTTTTGAAATTCTTTTAAAAAGTAGACATTATTTCTCAATATCACTCAAATATATTCCTGTAGTAAGGATTTTTAATCCAAGCCATTTGATTCCTTATTAGCTAGACTGCCAACTTGGATTTATTAACCCCCTACTAAAGACTTCCAAAGTATTGAAAAGATATCCTGTTTGCTCTTCCAAGGCTTTTCTGTTTGTAGCCTCCAATACAACTTCTTTGCTATCTTAATACTCTCTCTGCAACACCATTTGGGATAAAATCCTCACCCGCTGCCCATCAACTCTATAATATGCTCCTCTCCCTGTCAGCACATTCGAGTGAAATCTTAATCATGAATCATATAGAGGATCATATCCCCTCCAAAGGGCTTTCCTCAGTGGGTATGACATTTCTTCACTGGGAGAAAACTCCTCTACACTGCTGTAGGTGGGTAGTTACGTGATTCTGGCCTCATCTTTTTCAGATTGGCTCCTACTTTGGGGCTTCCCTGTGCTCCGTGGATATGGACAGAGATGGCAACTCCGACCTGGTCCTCATCGGGGCTCCCCATTACTATGAGCCAACCCAGGGGGGCCAGGTGTCTGTGTGCCCCCTGCCCAAGGGGGTAAGTGGCTGATGACAAGACCTGGGTTGGGTGGCGACTGGGTGTAGGTGGAGGGGTTGCCCAGGTTGGGGACTGGTCTTGGTTTTGTTCTACAGAGGGCTAGGTGGCAGTGTGAGGCTATTCTCCGTGGGGAGAAGGGCCACCCCTGGGGCCGCTTTGGGGCAGCCCTGACGGTGCTGGGAGATGTGAATGGAGACAAGGTGACGGACGTAGTCATCGGGGCCCCTGGAGAACAGGAGAACCAAGGTGCTGTCTACCTGTTTCATGGAACCTCAGGACTGGCCATCAGCCCATCCCACAGCCAGGTGAGGCCCTATCACTGTCCCTGCCATGACAGTAACCTCTTTGTTGATCTGTCCCTTTCTAATTCAATGTTCCCACAGGTGCCAGATTTGTTCTCCCATTGCTCTTTCCAGGACTTTAAAAATAATAACACACTTCAGAGAAACTTCCAGAACTCCTCAATTCTAGATTAATTCTTACCACAACTGCAGGAGGTGCATGGGGCCCCAACACCTGTGCTATATAGATAAGGCAATTAAAGGCATGGGGGTGATGAACGGCAAGCTGCAAGTGTCGAGATAGAGCCTCTCCTTTCTTTATGAATCCCAGTCTTGCTAGGGAAACTAGCGGTCCTGATTTGCTTGCATCTATTCTGGCTTTAGACCAAAAATCTTCCATTTCAGGAAACCTTAACAGTTGGTTACCCTAGCAGGACTGTGTGCTTCATGGGGTTGTGACTTGCGCAGTCACACAGAGCTCCTCTCTCAGGAAGTTTAGAAAAATTTCAAATTTATAAGCAAAGTTGAAAGAATTGAACTGTGAATACCCATATATTTACAACCTAGAATCTACAATGAACATTTTCCTAGATTTATTTGATCATATACATATATCCATTCTTTTTCTGCAGTCCATTTAATTAATTAATTTATTTATTTATTTAGTTTTAAATTTATTTTTATTTTATTTTTTTAAAATTTTATTGTTGTTGTATTACATCCATCCCCTTTTTGCTCCCCTCTGTC
>PVIW01014405.1:0-23568 GCA_004026585.1 Noctilio leporinus | reverse complement strand
AAAAGCATGTTATTCAGTCTCCAGGAGTTAGAGAATTTTTGGGTTTTTCCCTTGAGATTGGTTTCTAGTTTCAAGCCATTGTGATCTGAGAAGATACTTTGTATGATTTCAATTTTCCTGTATTTGTGGAGGCTTGTCTTGTGACATACCATGTGGTCTATCTTGGAGAATAATCCATGTGCATTTGAAAAGAATGTGTATTTTGCTTCTTTGGGGTAAAAGACTCTGTATACATCAGTTAGGTCCATTTCTTCTAGAGTGTTGTTCAATGCCACTACATCTCTGGGGATTTTTTGTTTGGAAGATCTATCCATTGTTGATTGTGGGGTATTAAAATCCCCTATTATTAGTGTGTTGCTGTCTTTGTCTTTCTTCAAGTCTTCCAAGATTTTCCTTATATATTTCAGAGCTCCTATGTTGGGTGGGTATAAGTTTATCAGAGTTATTTCTTCTTGATGGATTGTTCCCTTAAGTATTGTGAAGTGTCCATCTTTGTCCCTTTTTATGGCCTTCATTGTAAAATCTATTTTATCTGAAATCAGTATTGCTACTCCAGCTTTTTTTTCATGTCCATTTGCTTGATATATATATTTTCCATCCCTTCACTCTCAGTCTGTGTTGATCTTTTGTTCTGAGGTGGGTCTCTTGAAGACAGCATATATGTGGGTCCTGTTGTCTTATCCATTCAGCTACCCTATGTCTTTAGATTGGTGCATTTAATCCATTTACATTTAGGGTTATTATTGATTGATACTTATTCATTGCCATTTTCTCCCTTTGTGTCTGTATTCCTCTTTGGCTCTGTTTCTTCATTTTATTTGTTTCCTTATTTTTAAAGCAGGCCCTTTAGCATTTCTTGCAATGCTGGTTTGGTAGAGATATATTCTTTTAGTCTTTTTTTGTCTGGGAAGCTCCTTATTTCTTCTTCTATCTTGAATGAGAGCCTTGCTGGGTAGAGTATTCTTGGTTGCAGGCCTTTGTTTACCATGAGTTGAAATACTTTTTGCCATTCCCTTCTGGCTTGAATTGTTTCTGTTGAATAATCATTTGATAGCCTTATTGAAGCTCCTTTATATGTTATTTGTCATTTTTCTCTTGATGCTTTTAGGATTCTCTCTTTGTCTTTGAGATTAGCCATTTTAATAATTATATGCCTTGGTATTGGTCTGTTTGGGTTGATCTTCATTGGGTCCCGCTGTTCTTCCTTCACTGGATTAATGTTTTCACTGATGATGTTAGGGAAATTTTCTATCATGACTTTTTTGAACAGGTTTTCCATTCCTTGTTTCTCTTCTCCTTCTGGTATCCCTATGATACAGTTGTTGTTACGTTTCATGTTGTCCTGCAGCTCTCTTAACCCCTCTTCAGTCTTGTTCAGCCTTTTTTGATTCTCTTGTACTATCTTGGAGTATTTGTCTACATTATCCTCCAACTTGCTGATCCAGTCCTCTGCTTCCTCTAGCCTACTATTGATTCCTTCTACTGTATTCTTCAATTCAGAAATTGTATTCTTCATTTCCTCCTGGCACTTACTGATATTTTCTATGTCCTTTTTCATGCTGTTGTAGCTCTCAGTAAGTTCCTTGTAATTTCCCTGGAGTTCTTTATAGTTCTCCTGGAGTTGTTTATAGTTTTCTTTGATGTGGCTGAGCTCACTGAGCTTCTCTAGTATCATTCTTTGGAATGCCTTATCTGATAGTTCAGGTGCCTCTGTTTCATTCTGTGTTCTTTCTGGGGATTCTTCCTTTCCTTTTGGTGATGGACTGATTTTTTTTTCCCCATTTTGTGTGTCTGCTGTTGCTTGCTTTTTATTTTTTTGCTTTTTCCTTGGGTTAACCTGCTTTGCTTCCTTGCCTTGGTTGAGCACCCTTCTGTGATAGGATATTTGTGGCGTTGAATGTTGCATTCTCCCAGATTTTCTCCACTTGTAGTTCTTGGTGTGTCCTTTATTTGGGCTGTCTGGTTGTATTCTGGACCTGTGGGCTGCTCTCCTGTAGGTCTCCACTGCCACTGGGCTGTGCTCCCCTGTGTCCAGATGCTGACTACTCCAGTTCTTAGGGTCCTGAAGACGTCTCGCGCTCCCTATTCTGTCCTCTAGCTGCTCTCGTATTCGAGAACACCATCAGCACTGCTCTCTACTCTGTCTCCATCTTCGGAATCTATCATGGCTTTTAATAGGGCAGCAGACACCTGTGGTAAGTGTCTGTTCCCCCCCACCACCCCACTTCAGGTGGGCATGTAGACAGACAGCTGTCTGTCTCTTTCTCTCTCCCTCCTCTGACAGTCATGTGGCCTGAGAACTCATCTAGTTTGAGAAGTGGGAGCAAAAGGGGGGTAAGGGGGCCATGCAGTTTATGCAGAATTAGGGAATTACATGTGGTATAAGAGTTGGGGAGTGTGTGCAAGATCCTCCCCTAATTGAGTATAGCAGCTGCCGACAACTTTGAATTTATAACTGGAATGCTATACTGTGAACTGTTGTGTTTCTTTTTCATTTTCTTTTTCTTTAGCTGTTGAGTTTCTGAAAGATGGTATCTTTTGCTTGTCTGTTTTAAAGCTAGCCTAATCCAGTAGGACTATATATTTTGGGATATTTTTAAAAGGAGTGGGATTTAATGGTATAATTGCACCTTTAACATAGATCTGTATACTCCTCAAATAAAATACCTTTCCTTTCTACCAAACTGTTATTAAGAGTCATTTTTGGCAGTGGACAAAATGGGCCCATTAAAACTGAGGACCCTGCCCTGGCTGGTAGCACAGTGGATAAGGCGCCGGCCTGCGAACCCAAAGGTTGCAGGTTTGATTCCCCAGCCAGGGCACATAACAAGGTTGCAAACCAGGTCTCCAGTCAGGTCTGTGGCTGGAGGCAGGTGAAAAGCAACCATACATTGATGTCTCTCTCCCTCTCTGCCTCTCTCTCTCCCCCTCTTTCTAAAAATAGTTAAAAACAAAATCTTAAAAAACAAAAAAACAAAAAAACTGAGGACCCCCCACCCAAATGGGTCCTGTTACAATTCTTTTGGCAAGCTACATTTTCCCTTATAGTACCACAGACCAGTGTTTTCTTTTCCAATAATATTTCAGCAACAGACATGCTATTATAGTAATTATCCTGGTAAACATGATGCCAAGAATAAAGATACGGCTCTGAGATAGAGAATATAATTTCATGTAGTTTTTTGCCTTCACCCGAATAGATTTCAAAGTTGCAAATGTAGTCTGTCTCATTTTCACAAAACATTTTAACTAAAATTTTATGTTTTATTCTTTGCCGGATTATATGTTCTGAATCTGATATATTTTCCATATGGTATCATTGCTTCATCCAAGGATAACTCCTGTTTAGGTCTGTACAAAGACTGAAACTTTAAAAGTAAACCAAAAGAGGCCTAATTTTGTGAAGTCTGTTTTCATTAGATGTAGCTTGTGAATTATTATTTAAGATGAATAAAAAGTAAGGATTTACTTGAACTTCTTTCTCATCATAGTTTTAGGAAATAATGGGCATTTCAAGCAGAGTCCATTGACCAGTAATCTCTTCAATGTGACTTTTTTGTCTTATCAATATCAATAAACTGAGAAATTTCTTCACATTACTAGTGGTAACTACCATCCATGGTAAAGTTTTAGGAGATATTTTATAAAGTTTCTTGTTTGGCAGTGGTATAAATTGGTTTGAGAAGTAATTAAATAAAATTATTTATCAAAAAGTAAATCAGTCACTTCACTGATACTCCATGGATCACTAAGCTCAACAGTTCCACCAGGAACACTTGTATAATCCTTCAAGGTTGGTGTAATGTCATTTTCTGTCCAGTCTTCAAAATCACTTTCAATATCAGAGTCTATCGCTTTTTTTTTAAAGCCATTTTGGTGGTCTAATATCAGATTCATGACTATTTTCTGACAGATTGTCATCTTCCATATCACTTTTATATACTTCAAAGTCACTAAATAATCAGAAAAAGCACCTGAATAAAATTCATTGAAAAATTCTTCACCCTCATGATGTGCCATATTTGAAATTTTTGCAATACTAAAATTGTGATAAAACCTGGAATATCTAGAAAAATAATTTTTTATAATAAACACAATTGAACATGATTAAGAAAACTTACAAAGTCTGTTGTTACTCTCAGTTTTAAAAATTGTATAAGCTAATGCAGGTGCAAATACAAGTTAGCTCATTATTAGGCTCGAAAACTTGAGCTTTTTCATGATGTGTCAACAGTGTGCTAAACTGTGTCATCTGCTTCTTCTTCCCCCAAGCATGGGTTGTGGGGAATTTCTCATATGTTCTGGGAACCCCATTGTTTCACCCCATTTCAGTGCTGCTTGTGCTGGGCTTAGAGGTTCACAGGTGAAGGCAAACTGTTATCCAAAGCTGGCTGCTGCCAGTGCCAGGCGTGGGGCCATTTAGTGGGAAGTATGGTGGAGATGGGTGCTGGGGCTCACTGAGACCAGCTGTTGCTTATTTGAGTGGATTTAGGGAGTTGTGAAGCTGGAGCCAAGACTTGTGTTTATGTGGAAAAGCCATTGCTCACAGCTTGAGTGGATGCATAAGTTGGGTGGGGTGGAGCCTCAGGAGATCACCAGGGTAGGCAAACAGCATGAGCCAGGTTGATGGAGTCTTACATATGGCACCTGCCTGCCTGCCATCTCTGTGGCTCTGTGTGGGGAGGGTTTAGAAAAGGGACAATGACCTCTGCTTTACTTCTGTCATGGAGAAAACTGTCCCTCAGCTCTTGCTTTAATGCCAGACAATTCAGTTCCTCCTGTATGCCATTGGTGCCTTTATTTTTAAAAAGTTTTTGTTTATTTACTTTTAGAGAAAAGGGGAAGGGAGGGAGAACGAGAGGGGGAGACTGTTTTTTGTTTATTTACTTTTAGAGAAAGGGGAAGGGAGGGATCCCCAACTGGGGATCTGGCCTGCAACCCAAGCATGTGCCCTGACTAGGAATTGAACCAGTGACCTTTTGGTTCACAGTCAGGCACTCAATCCACTGAGTCACATCAGCCAGGGCAGGCCTAATAATCTTTGTTATCTTTTTAGCTCTCTTACGCTTTTATAAAGATTTAAAATAATTGTATTCGGTGAGAGGGTTGGTCCTAATTGCCCAGGCTGCCCTTATAAGAAATGCAGATCAAAGGCCCTGGCTGGTAGCACAGTGGATAAGGCGCTGGCCTGTGAACCCAAAGGTTGCAGGTTCGATTCCCAGCCAGGGCAACATAACTAGGTTGCAAGCCAGGTCTCCAGTCAGGTCTATGGCTGGAGGCAGGTGAAAAGCAACCATACATTGATGTCTCTCTCCCTCTCTGCCTCTCTCTTCCCATCTTTCTAAAATTAATAAAATAAAAAATATTAAAAAAAAAAGAGAGAGAGAAATGGAGATCACAGGGCCCCAGTTCTCTCCATTATCCATTCTGTACAGTCCCTGGCTGCCACCATTCCAGGTATCACATGGAGAACTGACAACTGAAATAGGCTGTTTTTCATGCATGTGTTCACATTGGTCTTTTTAAGAGTAAGAGAACCTTTTCTGATGTCCCTTGGGAGACTTCCTCATGTCTCAAAGAACATAATTTTGCCACCAATTTTTTAAAACAAGTCACCAAAAATTGGATTTACTTTTTCTGATTGATTGGTTTAACATAATTAACACCTGACGGGCTGGAAGGGTGTCCACATCCACTGAACATGAAGATGCTTGATTCCAGAATGAAATCTGTTAAGTTCTATAAGCAAGGAAAAAGGCAAATAAAACAAACAAAACAAAACAAAAACAAAAACAAAAAAACCAAAACCAAAACCAAACAAAAAACTGGCTCCTGGGCAGGCCCCCAGCTGTATCTGTCATATTCTGTGCTCAGCTAGATTTAAGGATGAGAGTTTAGGCATGACCTTGGCTGGGTGGCTCAGCTGATTGTAGCATAATCCCATACACCAAAAGGGTTGTGGGTACAATTTCCAGCCAGGGCACAAACCTAGGTCAGGGTATGTACAGGAGGCAGCAAATTGATGTTTCTCCTTCCTCTTTCCCCAGGTAAGGGTTAAAAACAAGAAGTGTACGCATGTTTCTTGCCCTACTTGGGAATGAACATGCTCCAAGTGATGTATAAAAATATAGAGCCAAACTTTAATGGAAAGGATTCAGAATTATCAGGGCCATGTTTCTTGAAAACACACTTTGTAACTTAAAAACTATAAAAATTTGAGATAGTCTGTGATCAAAATGTAATAAATTCATTTAATCAAAACTATTCAAAAATAAAATTCTACAGTAGAAAGAATGGCCTTATTGGAAGCTTATGCACAAAATTTAATTATACTACAAATTATTTCTATAAATCCATATTGAAAAAAGACGAACGCATATGATGGAGTCACTTGGCTTCACCGGGTTAACTGGGTCCCTCCAGCTGTTCCTGGTGGTGATGGGCTGCAGGTTGTAGAAGAAGGTTCTTGTTAAGGTTTAAGAATCCTCACAGGCCTCAGGAACAAGGGCATCACTTCCTCAATAGGGCTGGTAGGCCATCCTAACTCTAATATACCTGTCCTTATTACATACCTGCCTTTTTTACCTAGGAGCAGGGTTGGAGGTCATCACAGAGATGAGGTGTGAGGGTACAAAGATCACCTTTTCTAAAGGCTGGCTTGCACCTGGCCTTAGAGAAACTGGATGGACTTCACATCTTCTCTTTGGGACAAGAGGCCTCAGGAGGAGAGTTGTTTATCTCCCTTGTCCCTTACTGGCCTCTCCATAGTTTCTACCTGAGGAGAGGAGATCCAGTTCCTGAATCAGTGCTTTCACAGGGTCAGGATCCATTTCCCTGTCTTTCTTTTCCATATACCATGTCTATGGCTTGACCTCATCTTAGAAATATCTCAAGCCCCTGGCTGGTAGCACAGTGGATAAGGCGCCGGCCTGCGAACCCAAAGGTCGCAGGTTTAATTCCCCAGCCAGGGCACATAACCAGGTTGCAAACCAGGTCTCCAGTCAGGTCTGTGGCTGGAGGCAGGTGAAACGCAACCATACATTGATGTCTCTCTCCCTCTCTGCCTCTCTCCCTACCCTACTCTCTAAAAATAATGAAATAAAATCTTTTTAAAAAAAATCTTAAAAAAGAGAAATATCTCTTGTCAGTCCATCACTTGCCTGAGAGTGCTAGGAAATCCCTTATAGAAGATACCCAAAGAAGGTGTGCCAAGCAGATTGAAAGTGTGCATAAAGTGATTTTTTTGGCCATGGGCAGATGAGTATACCTGGGAGAGTTTTGGGGGCAGGAGGGAGGTGGTTTCAAGTGGGGGTGAAGGGGAGTTGAAAGCATGGCTATATGGAGGTTCTTTCCCCTTTTATAATCTCCATGCTATTTTATCACTTAACTCCACCAGTTAAAGTTATTGATTTGCATGACCAGGCCACATTAAAAACCAAAGAAAAATCTAAAATTTATTAAAGTTTGGAAGTATCAAGCCCAGTGGCCGGCTTATTGTGCGTATTGGATTGCTTTTTAGGTTGTATGCTGAATGTTTTAGCATACAAGGCTTGGAAATCACAGTGGCCTGATTAGCTCTCAACTCCACCATTCACTACTGCCTAATATTGGGCATGTCCCTTAGCCTCTTTCGACCTCAGTTTCCTTCTTTATAAGATGCTGACAGTATCACTGTTTACTTAGTAGGATTATTATATGGATTAAGTCATGCTGTAAATACGTTAAAGACTTAATAAACGTTAGCTACTAATTCTTAATTCATACTGCCTAAAATTAACTTTTGGTTGAGAAGAGGTGGTGGAATGGTCAAGAGAAGATCTGAGGTCTAGAAACTTACGCAGGTCTTGAAACGGGCTGGGAAGAGAGAATGTGCTGTGAGCACTGTGTACTGGGACTCTGAGAGGGGGCAATTGGGAATTGGGCATGCGGAAGGGAATCAAAGACCAGTCTGAACTTGCCTTGAAGTTTGGCCCAAGGCCCTGGTGGCAAACTTTAGCCCTAGGCTGCCCTGTGCACCTCTCTGTGACTGCGATGTTTTTCCTGCTGGAGGAGAGTCCTCCCTCAGTAGCGCCTTATTTTAAGGCCCTGCCTCCTCACCTTGAGACCACCTACCAGGTGGCTGAGCTGGACTGCTTCTGAGGGGCAGTTCCCTTGTTGTCTCCTATTAGTTCAGCCCACCAGCTCAAGGCACTCCCTGCCCCCCTGTAGTTTCTTCTCCATTATGTAGATTAGAGACTTCGATATCCCAGTCAAGAATAATTACTAATTGGCAAACATTAGAAGACTTCAGCATTGATAAATCTTCAGGCTCCAGGCAGTATCAGCCTGAAATCAATTCTTTTATTTATTTTTATTTATTTATTTATTTTAAAGATTTTATTTCATTATTTTTAGAAAGAGGGGAAGGGAGAGAGGCAGAGAGGGAGAGAGACATCAACATTTGGTTGCGTTTCACCTGCCTCCAGCCACAGACCTGGCTGGAGACCTGGTTTGCAACCTGGTTATGTGCCCTGGCTGGGGAATAGAACCTGCCACCTTTGGGTTCACAGGCCGGCGCCTTATCCACTGTGCTACCAGCCAGGGCTTATTTATTTGTTTTTAAAGATTTTATTTATTTTTAGAGAGAGAGAGATAGGAAGGGAGAAAGAGAGGGAAAGAAACAGTCATTGTGTAATTGCCTCTCTCGCACCCCAAACTGTGGACCTGGCCTACAACCCAGGCATGTGCCCTGACTGGGAATTGAACCAGCAACCCTTTGGTTCACAGGCTGGTGCTCAATCTACTGAGCCACATCAGCCAGGACTGAAATCCATTCTTTTTTTTTTTTTTTAAATGAACACATGACAAATATTTAACTCATTATTTTTAAAGCATATTTTATTGGCTGTGCTGTTACAGTTGTCCCAATTTCTTTTCCCGTTGCTCCCCTCCACCCAGGACCCCCTCCCCTCCCACAACCCCACCCCCTTAGTTCATCATGGGTTATACGTTATAACCTCCCTGATTTCAACCTTTCCTGTATTGTTATACTTCTCCCTGTCTATCTGTATTCACCAGTATTAAAAGGACTTATTTAAGAAAAAGATCAAAACTGTGAACATTAAAATGACAACAAACTTACAACTAATCAACAACAAAATCTAAAAAATAAAAACAAACTAATAAACAAACAACCAGAATAGGATCAGAAGCATAGGTATGGA
Source organism: Noctilio leporinus (assembly GCA_004026585.1). Taxonomy (NCBI): domain Eukaryota; kingdom Metazoa; phylum Chordata; class Mammalia; order Chiroptera; family Noctilionidae; genus Noctilio; species Noctilio leporinus. Next base: position 14,365 of record PVIW01014405.1, on the reverse strand, counting down.
GATCATTGGGAGAAGGAAGAAGGAGAAATGGGGAAATGGTGCAGGGATTATGATATCCATTCTTATCAACCACTTTGGGGGATAAGGATCCAAGGGAATGGTGAGTGCCTCACTGGGGAAGAGGGACTGTCAGAGGCTGCAGGTCCTCAGAAGTGCTGGACAGGTGGAGCACTTAAGAGGAAAGCAGAGGAAGAGTTTTCATCTAAATAGGAAAGGTGGTTGTAGCCAGCTCTTTGGAGCTTCAAGTATCACTAGAAGGATGAGTGATGAAGCAGCAGGTTGGGAGAGACATTATGTCAGAGGCAAAGAAGTGCAGTAGCCTCAGTGTACCCTGGGCATTTGGATGTCTCCTGACCATTTCATCACAGAGCAAATAGTCCATTGGTTCCTGTTCATGTGATGAATTTGAATGGACGGAGGGAGAAACTGGGTTTTAGAGACAAGTGCTCTCTTTCCCAGATGTTTATTTCCAGGCATCCCTATGGGCTCCTGTCTGAACCCTGAGGAGAGCAGTGCTATGCAGAAGTTGAAGGAGATGTTCTCATAGGGCTTTGTGTGACATATGGGGACAAGTGATGCTGATCTGGTGAACAGAGTGAGGAGAGGGATGAAGCTGCCATCAGGGCTTGATGTGGGGGTAGTGAGAACTCCAGGGAGCTCAGGCTGTTTGGCACTTGCAGTGTTGGGGATTTGAGAGCCCTGGAGCCAGCACTCACAGTCAGATACTGGTACCCTCCCAGAGGCAGCTGGGCAGCATGGGGAAGCCAGAGCAGGGGAGGAAGGACACAGCAGGTGTGGTGGATGGAATGTTTGGTGAGCTCAGCAGGGAGGCCAGGGGTGATGTGAGCAAGGTGGTTGGACAGAATGGGATGAGACTTCAGGGGCTGGAACAGTACATAAGAGAGGAGATTCAGCCAAACCTAGTGAAATTTGAATTGCCTTTGTTAATGGGGACTTCTTGTCTGGTGAGGGCTACAAAACTCAAGTTATAGAAGAAAAATCTTGGCACTAAGGTACTCTTAAATGAACAAATATGTACTGCAAACCTACTTTGAAAAGATACTCTTAGGAGAGTGAGCAAAACAAGCAGTCTTGGTCTCTAGGGAAATGGCAGTGAAGGGAGAGAATTACTTAGCTGGAAGTGGCATTGGAGCACAGAAGAGGAAGTGAAGGATTCCAACTATGGACTTGACCTTGAAAGGCCTTAAGGGATGGATAGGAGCTGGACTCATGGAGGTGGAAGAGGGCAACACAGGAAAGGTGCTGAGTGGGAGAGCTTGAAGTGTTTGGGAAGTAGCCTTCCTGTGGAGGTTGTGTGCGTATGTCCTCATTGCAAGTGTGTGCTTGGAGGAGTTGGGATAATAAGAGAGAGCTGGAAAGGCTGGCTGAGTGGGTTTTATGTTCTACACTGGGAATTTTGGATTTATTTAGTAGGCATCTTTTGGGGGATTTTGAGCAAGGAAATAACTTGATCAGTCCTTTCCTGTCCCTAGCTGAGGTCACTTGCTAGCACTGGAGTTAGGCAAGGCTTCAGGCCATGATTGTTTCAGTACGTTCTCTTCCAGGCTTCCTCATGGGAGCAGTCTTAGTTTTATTTTTACCCACATGTCTGTTTTAGGTATGCATCAGTTTAGCAGCTCTCTGCCTCCAGCTGGAAGAGAGCGTCTGTTCAAAGTACTGTGTGGGTGGAGTCCTTCCTCCCCGTATCCAAGCCCTGCGGCCCCTCCTGGGTGTGACCTTGGCTGTCGAGGTGTGGCCCTTGATTTAGTGCCGTTTGCTTTCCCTGCTCTCAGCCACTTCCGAGTGCTTTTGAATGACCCAGGTTTCTTTTAGGAAGTTAGGCAAGGGGCAGCTTGTGGTTTGGGTATTAGCTAGGAGGAGCAACTAATAAATGGTCTGTTATCTTGGGAATGTAGGTCTTTGTTTCAGCCACATTTTACTTCCATTTTATCATAAATGTAAGCAGCTTCATAAATTTAAGTTGGTTTTCAGAAACAGACCCTGGTTCCAGGAACATTCCTCAGTGTGGAAGACAGGATTGTCAACAAAGATGGGGATACATTTCTAAAGACGATATATTTACCAGGACAGAGTCTACCAAGAAACACATTGGTTAAAACTTCTTTTCTATATTCAAATGAAGAGATTTATCTTCCAGTGAAAGTGATGTTTTAAAGTATCTTTATGGTGCTGTTAGCTTCTTTGGCCTGGACACGATATCCACGAGGAGAAGGCTGTGGCTCAGCTCCAGAGTTCTCTCTCCGTTGGGTAACTTCTCTCTGCTTATTGCTGGAGACCATACCTTCTGTCCCAGCTGGTAGTCTCTCAGTAGCTGGTCATGCAGGACCAGCAAAAACAGGATAGACAGAAAACAAAGTCTAGTTCTTCTACTAGAAAAAGAAGCTTGTTGCTAATGATTGTGTTGTAATTTCATGATTTTGAACATTAAATACTTCCTGTTACCAGGAACTGTCCTAGGTGCTTATCTTGAATGTCAAAATAGTGTCATTGTCACTATTTTACAGCTGAGAAAACTGAGGCTCAAAGAAGTTATGTGACTTGTCTAAGTCATTTAGCTTGTATAATGGTGAGTTAAGATTCTAACTTAGATTTTCTTTTCCTAAACCTCATATTCTTTTCCCTCCTCCATCTGGAAATCGTGATGAGAGTACAAGTACCCTAGTCATCTGGAGGCAGAGTCAGATGTTTGGCTGTTCAGTGACAACTTGGGGCACCCTTTGGCAACAAAGTTTATTTGGCTATGACATTAGGCCTCTCCTTTATTGGAAGCAGTTACCTCTGTCCCATTTGGTGTTCAAGTTAACATCTGCTCATTGCCAAGTGGACCCCTGGAGACCTCTCTTGCCCTGTCTTCCACCCCCACCCCCCTCCCCAAGCCTCCTGCTGAATTGGGGAAATGACAGATGGAAGATCTAGTGACAGGTAGAAGATCAGATTTCAGATTGAAGACTTCGTTCTTATATGCAACAGCTCAGAGGGAGAAGAAGGGGTATTAGTCAGTGTGTGGACAAATATATTGTATGGACTGGCTGCCCTGAGTTGGGGGTCAATGCTGGGAATTTCTTTTATGAAAAAGAAAAACAGTGATGATTTTTCCTTGAGCCTGTTGGGGAAAAGGTCAGCAAATTATTTGATTTGTGTTATTTAAACATTTATTATATGCCAGGTTTGTCCCAAACATTGGAAATACATCTTTTGATTTATCACAACATTGGGAGGTAGCTATAGTTCTTCAGAGTTTATAAAGCACCTCCATCATCTCATTTGATTCTTTCAACAATATATATTTACTCATTATCTGAATGGGAAACAGCCAGAAGTAGTGATGTTAGAACTTGAACTCACAGCTCTTTATTGCAATTTCAAGTCTCCTTTTCACCATACCACAATGCCTGGCAGTCTTCCCTTTCTTCTCTGTTCTATGGAGAATTTCTTGGAATTCCATGCCTGGGAGAGGCATCAGAGCAGGGTAAGTTTTTAAGGCCGTATATAGGGGTTGAGAGGTGCAAGGTGAGAGGAAGTAGGATTTGGAGACTGATTGGCAGGGTTCTGGGGGATGTGTCTGAGACAGTGCAAGCCTGGCTCAGGCTCCCCATGAAGGGGGAGCTGGAAAGGAAAAACTCCCACTTTAGAGAAGAATGAGGCTCTTCCCAACATCTTCACAACTGTGAGGGGACTGATGATACTAAGGCTCACTGATGAATGGGTAGACGTTTTCAGGCCCAAGAAAATATTCAAATAAATATTTAATTGGAACAAATTATGCTGTGAATCATTAAGACAAACATAAATCTCATGAATCAGGTTTCTCTTGTTTCTCTGAATCTCAATGAAATATTTATCCAGGCAAATGAAGTCAGCTCATTGCTTTGCATGACTAAATGCTATTGCTGGCTTCCAAGAGCAGATTCCACAGGATCCATCTGGACCCCAAGGAGCGGGAGGACATAGGAACACTTTCAGGCTAACCCAGCATGAGCAAGGGGCAGCTGCTCAGATCTGATCAGACTGCGGCAAAGTCTAACACTGTGATTGGAATTAAAAAAAAGGATTTAATATTTGGTCATTTAGTGTTGTTTTTGAAGGTCTTAGGTTGCTTTTTTTTTTTTTTTTCTTAAGATTTTATTTCATTATTTTTAGAAGGAGGGGAAGGGAGAGAGGCAGAGAGGGAGACAGACATCAATGTATGGTTGCTTTTCACCTGCCTCCAACCACAGACCTGACTGAAGACCTGGTTTGCAACCTGGTTATGTGCCCTGGCTGGGGAATTGAACCTACAACCTTTGGGTTCGCAGGCCAGCGCCTTATCCACTGTGCTGCCAGCCAGGGCTTAGGTTGCTTTCTAATTTGGGGAATAGAGAGGATGGGCTTCAGGGTAAGTGTCTTTAATTTTCAGGTTGTAAATCTGGAGATGTCATATGAAGATGCTTAGGACGTAACTCTCTGATTTGGGTTAAGGCCCTTGTAGGTGACATGCAGGCATCCTGATGCCATTTCCAGTCTTCTGGCTGGGTGTGATCTGCCAATGCTAATGATGTGCTCAGTGGTGGCATAGGTGGAAGGGCTCACAGTTGCCTGGGGGATTGGGAGAGCACCACCAACTCACCTAATCTCACTTGCTTGGGTGGTAAAGCATATTGGTCCATGTCCCTCATAGAGGTTAGCTTTAGCCACTGATTCCTTGGCTGTGGCATCCCCTAAGGGTGATCAGAGCAGGGCTGGCTATTTCAGGAAATGGATTTCAAGAGATAAGTACAAATGGGTCCTTGGCAATGAGGATACTCAAGGTCTCTGGGCTCTCCGGACTGGTTTTGACTACAGCTGTATCCTTGACAAGGGTGGGTGGCCCTACTCAGGGATTCATGACCTTTCAACAGGCAGATCCTATGTGGGCCAAATGATGGATTTTTCCATGGGTGGTCTTGCTGTCCAAAGTTAGTCTTGCTGCTCCAATTTTAGTTTGGTTTTCTTCTTATAATACATAGGTGCCTTATGCTAGTACTTATGGATGAAAGATAACTTTTTTCCTCCTTCACAAATGTAGTACTCTGGTCTGCAAGAAAGCTTAGCTAGTATATTAGGGGATTATAGTTTATGTAACACTGACCATATTGTTTTCCTTGGCCTTAGGCTTCCCATTGTCTAAATCTAGATTATGATTTACATGACTGGCATGGAATGGGAACCCTCTTGCCAGCAGAATGACTGAATTCAACTGAGTATGTCCAGATAATTCCTAACTTAAAAATTGTTCAGCTTCCAATTTTTAGACTTGATTATGTCGAGAAAGCACAGTGAATTCAGCAGAAACTAATTTCAAATTTTGAATTTTGATCTTTTTCTGGGTGAGACATATGTGGTATGATACTCTCTCTTGAGGCAGCATATCCGCAGCAAGCTGCAGCTGCCAGTCAGCTGTGTGATTGGGCTGCAGTGCACTATATTGCAAGCATGTTTTGAATATTGTGTTCTGTATCCCATCATATGTACAAAATTCCCATGTGTATCTCCTGTTTCTACTGATAAGAAGAGGAAAGCCATCACTCTTGAGCAATGAAACTTAAAGACAATTGCTCAACTATAGATGAATGTTCTTAAGTGTTTTGAGCACATTTAAGGTAGGCTAGGCTAAATGATGATGCTCAGTAGGTAGGTTATGTGTACTGACTGCATTTTTGATTAGTGATATTTTCAGCTTATGGTTTTATCAAGATGTAACCCCATCATAAGTCAAGAAGCATCTATACTGAGAATGAACCATGTACCCAGCACTGGGTTGGGTGCTCTTGAAGATGTAGAGATGTTAACAGAGAAATTCTTGTTTTCAAAGAAACTTATAAGCTAGATAGAAAAATTAAATATACAGGCTGTGTGTGATAAATTGGCAAAATTTTAGTAAAATAAACAACATACCACAAAAGTGTTATATTTTGAAATAACTTTATTCTTATTTGTAAATACATAAACATAGTCATTATTTTTAAAATTGTTCAAAAAAGTCTCCATTTGCTGCAATAATAGACTCAATTCGACTTCAGAATCTTAAGCATGCTTTAATTAACTTTTCTTTATCCATGGACATCATCATGTTTTCAAGCTTAGCTTTAACAGCCTCTTTATTGGAAAGAGGTTGTTTATTGACTTCTCTCTCACAAATGCTGAATACATAATGGTCTAAAGGATTTGCATCAGTAAACTAGGCGGCCATATTTCCTTTGAGCAGAATTCAGGAACATCAACACTGAGAAATTCTTGCCCCTTTTTGGAGTTATATGCTGGTGCACCATCGTGTTGGAAGATGAAAGTCATTTGCAACTTGCTTCATGTTACAACTACTTCTCTCAAAACGTCAAGGTAAACATCAGCAGTCATCTTCAAACCTTGTGGGGAAAAATGTGGGGTCATGATATCTCCTTCATTGCTGACAACACCTAACACCATCACTGTAGCAGAAAATTTCATTTTCATGACAATTGGGACTTCATTAAGATTCTCACAAAGCCACCTGTAGTTTCTCCTGTTGACTATTTGGTCTTACTGAGAATTCTTTGCATTGGAGAAGAAATCAGAGGGTTTTTTTCTTTGGGATTTTTCAATTTAGATTGAAAAAATTTTCAATTTCTCGCAGTTTTCTTGGTTTCTCAAAGCACCATTCCTTTGTTTGCTGTGTCATAAACTGTCCTCTTCTAAGAACATACTGATCTGTATCTGATATCTTCAGCAATAGTCATGCAAACTGTTGCATCTGACATTTGCAGTTTTCTTGCTATGGTGCACATTGACTTTCCTGAACCTTCAATGATGATCTCTTGGATTCTGTTTCCAATATCTGGACTTGTGGGATCCTTGCGTACCTTATGCATTTTCCTTGTTGGTGTGGCAACATCAGGATCAGCATCATACACCTTCTTCACATTGTCAACTGTATGTAAAGGGATGTTATTGAAGTCTGCAATTTCCTTAGCAGTTGGCTCTTTATGCAGTCCAGAAATGATGGTTGCTCTAATAACGTATTCCTTTGACATGATGGTTGCTCTCTGAATTTAATACTTTATATCTGAAACAATGATGTTAAGTCATAACATTAGAAATAGAGTTTTTCAAAATTAATAAGAAGCACGTGAAATAAGGAGATGCACAGTTCTTTCCAATATATTGTGAGCACCCTGTATATTTACATAAATGTATACATTTATATGTTTCGTATAATTAGCTAACTACTCATTGAGCATATATTTATTCAGCACCTTCTCTTAGCAGACCACAAAGAAATCAAAAATGCTTTTACCCTCAAGCTGCTTAAAATGACATATTCATAATTATATTGTAAAATGGAGAGTAATATGAGTTCCAGGAAAACGCTTTCTGTGAAAGACTATTCGATGCAGGGATATAAGCATTACTTCTATTTGTTAGTAGGCCAGAGGATGGACAGAGATTTTGACTGTTTATATTGTTTTGTCCCTGAAACCTAGCACAGTGCTTGGTACATGCAGATGCTCAATAAATTAATGTTGAGTGAATGAATTTACTCAATTTATGGAATAGTGAGAGAAAGCTTCATGGAAGAAGTTCAGCTTGAGTCAGATAGTTAAAACATGATTGCATTTGGGTAGCACTGAGGGGGCCATTTCAGGTGTTGCCGGGAAAATCACTGCCACCTCCGAAGCAGTCAATATTGATTTCCCTTTCATGCTTATAAAATAGTGCACAAGTCACTCATGAGCACTCAGCCATTTCTTACCTCCTTTATCATTGTTAGGGAAGGGTTGACTGGTTCCTGTGGTACCTGGTTATATGATAAGATGCAAGAAATAGTGATTTATTTCTACTTGAAGCATTTTTATAGTTTGAGAATGCCTTTGGAGCCCCATTGAAAGAGGCTGTGAATTGGAATTCTTCACAAGGCCATTAATTATTGAATTTGTTTTGTTGTAAACAATGGAGCTGCTCATAGGTGTCAGCTGTTGAGCATGCAGAGCAAGTTATTATCAGTATAAGTGCTCCTAATCACAGGAAGACCTGTTGGCAGACACTCAGTGAAGAAGACAGGATACTATCAGCTCCATACTGCAGATGGGCAATTAGTGGCTTCAGATGTCACATAGCATCCTTCTCCCTTTACTCTCCTGGGCGCAATCAGATTTTAGTTATGACCCAAAAAAACAAATCCCAGTGAGAGAATTCTGAGCTATTAGCTTGCCAGTAGGATGAGGTGAGTGGTCCCAGGGAGTTTGGCTACATTGGTTGTAATGGAAGTTCTGCAGGAGGTGGTGATGCTAACTAGGAGAAAAAATTCCAGGGTGTTGTGGGAATGATTTGTTTTCTGGGCTGGATGTATTAGTGTGACCTGTGGTGATGAAAGAAGCACCATTCCGGCTGCTGCTGTTTGTCTATCAGCAGGCTCTGGGGGCTGGATCTGCTCCCTGTGTCATGTCTTGGAGTGCATGAGACCAGGCTGCAGAATCCTTCTCACTGGGTGTCTACAGTGAAGTGCATGGAAGTTTGGCTTCTGAGCAAATATGGTAAAGCTGGGGAGAAGGTCTGTGTTTAGCGCTATAGGGACAAGGGGCTGGCCATTCAGTGACATTTAAACCAAATCTGTCACAGCCTAAGGAGGAGGCACAACCCTAGTTCAGATGCTCTGCACCACCACCAATGGAAACAGGTTGCTTTACGCTTTCCAAAAAGCTTTTACTTAAAATCCACAACAGCCTTCTGAGATAGGTAGGGCAGGGGTGATAATCATCCTTTCTATCTGGGGAAACTGAAGCTCAAGCAGGTGAAGAAATTTGCCTACATGGCCCAGCCAGGAAGAAGAAGCAAAGCCTTGAACCCAGGACCTCAGATTTCATTAGTCTCTTGCTTTGCTCTGTCATTTCATGTTGTTATATCCCAATTATGAGGACAAATAGACGCATGACATGACTCAAAGAAGCTAATATTGGAAAGAGGAAGACACAAGTTTAGAGACAGTGTAGTAAGAGAGGGTTGTAGGAGCAGGTGACCTTGAGCTGTCATGTAAAGGAGAGGAAGCCATGATTTTGATGGGCAGAGGGCTGCATGTGGTGTTCCCAGAAATGCTGGCAGATATTCCAGGCCCACTCTCCATTATTCCTGGACATGCAAAGGAGCCTAGGGGGAGTCACGGGTACTAAGGGCCCAAATAATTAAAATCAGGAAACATAAACATCTCTTTTTAACTTACAACATAATCCTTATTTCCTAGAAATTCTTTCAACACACTGCCCACAAATAGTGAAATGCCTTGGAATAAATTTCTCCCACCTCTTTCCTTTATTCCTCTGTGACCAGGAAAGCATTTAGGAAAAGACTAGAGGAGATGTCAAGAATCTGGATTTCCCAAAATTAGGCCATCAGCCTCCCTGGCGCTGTAGTGATCAGACATTTCTACTTTGAGCAATGATGGCTCCATGAGCTACAGAACTCATCCTGGTTTGGGTCCTGACACCATCAGGAAGGTGTGGAGGAAAAGGAGCTGATTCTCCCAGCTTGTACCCAAAAACTCAACAACTCATCTACTAATATTCCGCACTCTGGGGAGACCTTTAGCAACATCTCTCCCATCTTCATGGTTTACCTTGGTATTCACTATAGACATCTTGCATAAAAGAGGATTATGGTTTAGGGAATTCTGGCTAAAAATTAGAAGAGATTTCCTTGCTTTTGCCATGCCTCAAAGTAATGATTCTCTTCTTTCGCCTTCTCTTTTTAAAAGTTAAATTATGAGTGAAAATTTCCAAGCTTGGAAAAATAGACATCAGAAAGATTTCCCAGCAAGATCCATTTATTTATTTATTTATTCATTCATTTAGACTAAAAATTATGTTTAAAAACAATCCACTATTATTGAAACTCAGTCACTGAGTAAGGTTTGCCGTCTTCAACCATTAACCTGTTTCAAAGTCTGAGCAAACATGTGAGAACCCTTTTACTCGCCAGCACTGCTCCATCTTAGGAGAGGTGGACAACAGAGGTTTGTCTCTGGACATCACCTGACCACTCTGCTCCTTTGAGGTGTTTACCTCCCTATTTTAATCTCATGATGATGGCCAGAGATGTCATGCAATCACAACTTTTGCTTTCTAATAGAGGACACCAAGATAGATTGTTCTAAGAGTGATATATACAGTTGCATGCTTGCGAGAATTTCTCATGACATAACACAGAATGTAAAGGCAATTCCCTTGCTATAATTTAGATAAATTTCCTTACAGAAATCAAATGGCCTAAGCCTTGCTGTACCATGCTTTCCAAGCGACAGTTTCATCAAATCCATATGTTCACAGATGAAGGAAGTGTTGTCACATGGCAAATGACCAGGAAAGCCCCGACCCACTTCCACAGGCTTGTCCAAGAGTGCCTGGCACATTCCATCCCTTTATTACTCCCATTGATTGTGAACAGATGGGCACATACTCTTTAAGTCATAGTAAAGTGTCTTGTGGTTGGCCATTATTCAAGAAAAATGAAAGAAGGTACTGTTTGTTCGTCTAGCTCAGCTGCATTATAGAATTCACAAAATAATGACTCCTAGTTTGGAAATGACAGGAGTCCAAGATTGTCAGGATGGGTACTTTTATGGCGGCAGCTAAGAGACCGCCATTCACAAGTTTCAATTGGTTACAGATTTGTGGGCCAGACTTGTCTTGTTTTTGGTTTCTTTTCATTTCCAACTCTGTGGCCTCTATATTATATCAATTCACTAAATATCTGATAAGATTTTACCATTTTAATTTGATCAAGGTTAGGATTATCTGCCAGTTTAGGAAGGTCTTAATTTACTCTGAATAGATGGTTCTGAGAATAATACATATGAACCCTAAAGTGTCTCTGATACAGTTATACAGGGTGATTTTTGTACACTCCCTCCACACTTAATGAGTTTCTGATTATCTACATTCCTATACTCATCATAGTAACTAGATTAACTTGCCATTCCATGTCACCTCCTTCCTAGTCTATTACAAATTCTCCCCTTCAAGGAAGTCTGCATTGGTTGACTCTATCTACTATCGACCACAGAGTTCAAGATTAGTAGAATCTTAGTTACAGCTGAAATCTTGGAGTCCATTGAATCAAACTTCCATTTGAGGCAGAAACTGCCTCTGGTGATCTCTGATTGGTAGTGATTTATAACTTGAGTGATAAGGTAGCAATCTATAACTTTAGTTTAGTGATCTATAACTTTAGCTCAAGACTCCACAAGACAATTTATTTTACTATTGGACAGAGACAACTGCTAGTACATTTTTTAATGTATTTGAAACCTGACTTTGTCCAATTTAGGCACTTTGATCTTAGTTCAGCCCTCTACAGTAATGTAGAGCTATATAACTTAATATTTACTTGAAATCCCTCAGATAATTGAGCATAGCTATTATTATTATCCCATTATGTGCCTCTTTGGCAATGCTTTATACTTTATGGTTGATTTTTGTGTTGCCTTAATTTTTTCTTTCTCTTTTGTATGCTTCATTTAATTTATTATTGTTCCACAATTTTGTAGGCTAATCCTCTCCATGATTTTGTGTCCCTCAAGAAAATTGCCTTTAGAGTGTATAATATATTTTAAATCACTCAATTAGTTTCTTCATATTCTCCCTCAATTAATATTAAGTATTTTCGTGTGTGTGCAGGTCTATGGTAAGTGTTAGAAAGACAGCAATAAGACCAACCAACACCCCCACTTGCAAGAAGTGCTTACTAATGTGTTATGTGCTGACTTACCCCAACCTGTTTATTATACCCAAAGTCCAATTTATCAATGGAATAAGATGAGTTAATGAACAGAGATAACTGGAAGATTGGAATGCTGAGATACAGCTGCTTTCAACCACTGTTACATTTGTTTAATTGATGGCTGCTCTTAGTTCCTCTCTCCTCCTGTTCTTTTTTGTGTATTAAAGACATTTGTCCTTTAAAAAGGTTTGTTTCTTATAGAGTACAAACACTGATGAAGACAGAAGCCCAAAGTGAAATAAACTTCTGGGTTGATAATGGAAGTCTCAGCCCAATTCCACTTTACTGATTCAAAAGTGGTAGTTTTGAGGCAGGTGAAAGGTAACCATATATTGATATCTCTCTCCCTCTCTGCCACTCTCCCTTCCTCTCTCTCTTAAAACAAACAAAAAAAGTGGTTGTTTGGCTTCTGTTTCATCCACAGGGGAGGTGTTTCCTCTGAGTTGACAATTTGGGGAAGCAGGAAAACCAAATGAAAATTTTACCAAGTGACAAGAAGTAGATGGTATCTCACAATGAAATGAGACAACAGAATCCTGAAAAATAACTTGATTTAGGTTCCCCAAAATATTTTGAGAAGTGAGCTTGATAGAGGGGTGCTTTGTGCTTTAACAACTGTGTCTTTATGTGGGTGACTCTGTATGGCACTGAGGCGTTTCCACATGTCCCTGCTCAGGTGCTGTCTCTGCTCTCTTCAACTGTTTCTGAAGGGCTCTGGAATCTAAAGTCACCTCATGGGCCTGACTCTCCTGTGCCTGTCCCCTGGCCCCTTCCCCACTCGCCAGTGTTAGCTTGGCCATGAAATTGTTCTCAGTCATTTGCATTTGACATCTAGGGAACCAAACCATAAACTATGACTTGAGAAATTAAAGCTGTAGAATCTTGGTGAGCAAAATTACACCCAGCCTTATCTACTTGCTTATATGCAGATGCTTATAAGAAAGTCTATAAAATTCTCAGTCACCATGCTTAGACAGCTTTTGTTTGAGTGAAGAAGTGAGACTATTCTCAGGAGCAGCTGCTAGATCATGCCCCAACATCATGGTGGTAGGGAAAGCTTATCCTGTCTATTCACAGACTCTAAGAGTCCCATGTTTCTTCCCACTCTTTTCTTTTATTAAAGAGCAGAGCTCTCTCCATCATTGCTCCAAGGCTCTGTCTTAAGTCTTACCTGCTTTTAGGACCAGCTCAGGCCCATCTAACTCTTTGCCTGCATGTGCCAGCCCACAGTGACTCCTTGTTAGACTCAACCCTGCATTTGGTGATCACCCTAGGTATGGTTCTTAAGGTTGTCAGATTCTGTAAGATCAGGGAACATGTCTTGTCTTGGGCACTGTACTTGGTGGTGAAGTGTGAGATGGGCAGCACATTCTGCTTCAGTAACTTGGAAAATAGAACCAAGAGAATAGATGGGGAGAAGAAAGATGGTGGTGGGTGGCAGTCAGGGGAAGAAAGGAGAAGGTGGAACTTGACCTTGTTCTAAGAGAAGACTGTAGATTGAAATATCACCTTCTACTATTCATTCATTCTATCACCATGACACTATGAGCAGGGCTGTTCACCCCTTTTTCATTTTCATTCCGTAAAACTTGCTTTCACCTTCAAGGTCAAGGCTATTATTGATATATTTTTTTAACCTCAAGTCATCTGTGGAAGAGGTAGGGTGGGCTAGTGATAAAAGGAAGGCAGATGACAACATTCCATGTGATTTACCCTAGTGCCTTGGCCCCTCAAGGGAAGCATTGTTTACTTTCTTTGTGACTTCCAGAATGTCAGTAACATAAAATATTCGCTTTATAAATGTGTGTTGATTGTTTAATAATGGAGTAACATTTGCCAAGCCACATAAAAACAAATAAGATGGGTAATAACCATTACTTGTTTACCATTCAGGATGTAGATATAGCTTCACAGCAGAAAAGAAGCATATGTACAGTAAATGACACCAGAAATTCTTGGTTTATGATTATGTGTAGTGTTCCTGATTGGGTGACCTTCAGTATCTCCTACAACAGTGATGAGAGGGATATGCTGTGGCTGCCGATACTTTAGTGATGTTTACGCATGAAAGAGGAAACAGTGAAATTCCTAGATATTTAACATAGAGGTAGTTACTTCTGTATAGTTTAGTATGGGTCTTCAAGGATTAAGGGGTTTATTCTGTTTAAACATTAAAACTGTTAGAATTTTTAAAAAGCTGCTTAAAGACTAAAATCAATTATCTGGAAACCTACCTGTGGCATCTTGTTTCTCAGTGATAACTTTAAAAAGCAGTCTGGGATTAGGAACCAAGATGATGGAGGAGTAAGTGGAGCTACACCAATCTCCTCCCAACACCAAACTGGAATTACAACATAATTGGGGAAAGAAGCAGAAACTAACAAGAGCCACCTAAAATGGGAAGACAAGGGAATGTCTTCCCTTGTCAGCAAATGGAAAGAAGGAATCCCCAGGAAGAGTGCAAAATGAAATAGAGGCAAGCACACTCTCAGACATGGAACTCAAAATAATGATGATAGAGAAGCTCAATGAGCTCAGCGAGCTCAAAGAAAACTACAAACAACTCCAGGGGAACAATGAA
>PVIW01014404.1:0-23585 GCA_004026585.1 Noctilio leporinus | reverse complement strand
TGGGTGTGAAGTGGTATCTTTCTGTGGTTTTGATTTGCATTTCTCTAGTGACTAATTATGTTGAGCATCTTTTTATGTCCTCTTAGCCATTTGTATATCTTTTTTTGGAGAACTGTCTATTTAAAGCTATTGTCCATTTTAAAAATTGGATTATTTACCTTTTTATTATTGAGTTGATGAGTTCTGCATATATTCTGGATACTAGACTCTTACCAGATATACGATTTGCAAATATTTTTTCCTGTTCTTGATTGTGTCTTTTGGCCCACAAAAGGGTTTAATTTTGATGAGGTTATATCCTTTTTAAAAAATTAACCCTATGCAGAACCCCAGTATATAAAGTGGACAAAGAGTAAAGGGGGTTTGGTGAAGCAAGTGTGCAGATCCCATATCTCTGATGACAAGAGGAAGAATCAGGATTTTATGACATTTGATAAAGTTATGAAAGACTTTTGGGCTGATTCTAAACATCAGTTTTTTATAATCTTTCCTAGTGCCCTACATAAAACATGATTTACTCTACTGTAAATCATTAGGAAAGAAAACAAATCAATGAATATGGGAAAGTGTTTTGTGAACTTAAAGGGATAGACAAAATGGAAGTCAGAGATCACAGACTATCAATAAAAAGAGTATTAAAGATTATCTAGCCTAATGTCATATTATGTAGATGTAGAAATTGCAGTCTTGAAGAGCAATTTTCAAAGTGCTGTCTCTTAACTATCACTAGGGATTCTTGAGACTCTGGGATTCTGTGAAGTTAAAACTATTTTCACAATGATTTTAAGACATTATTTGCTTTTTTTATCCTCATTCTCTGACCAGTATATGATAGAGTTTTCCATGATGTTATTATTCAAATGGCTAATGTGTGCTTGTGTACCTCATGCTTTATAACTTTCCAGATTTAATTTATAATATATATCTAACGTACATCTATCTATGTATCTACCATCTATCATCTCCCTACCTATTGCCTCTCCCATAAATCCCAGTATTATAATTGATTCAAGAAAAGTTGGAGAATAAGATATTCACATGGTCTCAAGTAATTACAACTTATTAAATACAAAGAAAAAATGTACCTTTTTATGGGGACTTCTGATGGTTACCAACTTAATCACCTTGTTAAAACTATCATCACAAATAATGCAGGATGCTGACATTATGTGTCTCCTGATGCAATGCCATAAGAAGCACACGTTACCTACACAGTATTATTAAAAATGTTTAACCTGAATCTGACCATGAGGGAATAACCAGAAGAAATCCATACTATGGAGCATTTTGAAAACAAGCAAACAAACTGACTGGAGCTCCTCAAGACAGTTAACATCATGAAAAACAAAACAAAAACTTAACCAAAGTGATATACCAAATATGAACTTTGAATTATGATTTTTTAAGAGGATAGATATGAAAGACATTTTGGAGACATCAGAGAAATGTGAACATGGGTCAGATACTAGGTGGATTAATGTTAATTCTGTTAGCTGTTTTAACGGTATTGTGATTGGGTAGGAGAATGACCTTATGCTGAGTATTTAGGGAATAAATGTTAAAATGTAACTAACAAATCATTTGGTAAAAACAAAAGTCAATTAAATATATATATGTATATATATATATAGAAAATACAGTATGCAGCAAAATACTAACCCCTGGTGAATCTAGGTAAAGATTAGATGGGTTTTCTCATTCAAGAAAAAAAAAGAATTTTAAAAACCGTTTAGGGAGAGAAATAAAGTATGGAAACATATAACCCCTACTGAATTTAGGCGAAGATCATGCGACATTTATTTTTTTATTCTTTTAATTTTTCTGTAGGTTTTACATTTTTTAAATAAAAAAACAAGGGAAAAGTTAATCACCCTGTAACTGAGAGATCAGAGAGTAAAACAGGCGTAAACCTCTTTGGCTTGTTGCTTCTGTGCACAGTGGCCAGGCAGTTCCTTTGTAAGAAAACCAACAGACCCCTTTAAGAGATAAGACAAGAGTGGTTGTTGACATAGGCCCTCACTGGCCCCCTGAACAGAGACAAAAACAGATCTATCTTCCTAGAGGCACAGAGAGTCGTTTAACTGCTTACACTGAGAAAATTAAAGAAAGAGAAATACGATGAATGGCAACTAGGTAAAGGTTTTTCAGTTGAAGTATCTTTTTTTTTTTTTTTTTTAAAGATTTTATTTATTATTTCCAGAGAGAGGGGAAGGGAAAGAGGCAGAGAGGGAGAGAAGAATCAATGTATGGTTGCCTTTCACCTGCCTCCAGCCACAGACCTGGCTGGAAACCTGGCTTGCAACCTGGTTATGTGCCCTGGCTGGGGAATTGAACCAGCAACCTTTGGGTTCGCAGGCCGGCACCTTATCCACTGTGCTACCAGCCAGGGCATTGAAGTATCTTAAGCACACAAAAAAGTAAAGAACATAATATAACCAAGACCTACTACTCACTCACTACCTGCCCAGCTTTAACAAAGCTTAATATTTGGTGAGATGCACTCTAGCTTTTTTAAATACACATTTATCATGATATGCCTACCATTCTGCAATTAGCTTTTCTCACTTAGGATAATTTTGAGGATGTATTCACGTTGATATTTATAGCTTCCTTTTTTAAATAGCCACTATTATATAATATTTTATCATATGAATATAACCCAAGTTATCTATGCGTTGCCTTACTGATGAACATTTAGACTGCTCATTAGCCTGTTCTTTTTCATTATTTCACACAATGTTGCAATAAACATCCTCGACCATGTTTTCTTGTGCTTATGGGTAAAACTAAATTCAAGGCTGTATTAAACTTCCACCTTCACTAGCATAAGACAGGTTCCTTTTTCATGTGATCTCATCTGTGGTGCAGTGGGCCAGCTTGCATTGAGTATGAGAACCAATTGCTAATATTTCAGAAATTTGCAAGCCACTCGTTTAACATAGCCATTATTCAAATCAAATGATATAAATTTGTAATTAAATAACTTACACTAAAAATAAAGAGTAAACTTAAATTTGATCACCTTCGGATCATTTTACAATAGTTTACCATCACCTATGTTTCTGAGGTTACTTACGTCACTGTCTGTAAATAGGAAGAATGGTTTGCCCTTCCATACATGACTGCACAACTCCGTGTTCACTGACACCTTGTTGGCAGTATTAAATCAGCCCAGAAAATTGGCCAACACTAATAATCAGAGCTTGATTTATTGTTTCGTTGATTGTCTTGACTTATTAAAACAAATGGTGAAAATGTTAATAATGTAGATTAAACTTAAGTGTGCACTGTGTTTATAGTTGTTCCATGAATAGCACAAAATGTTGAGAAACTACTTCTCCAGCATTTGGAAACTGCTATGTAATGCAGCAAAGAATTAGCTCATGTGAATGACAAGCAAGTGCATACATCCACCTGTCTTTATCATTTCACTTTGCTTTACTTGTCAACGTAAATTAAATATCAGCTAACGTGTATGTCAGAACTACACTCCTTTGTCAGTTGTAACTCTGAGTTGGGTATGGATTCAGGAATTTAATCAGCCTTCTGCTGATTTTTGGTTATATGGAACTGATAATAAAGAATATTGCAGCCCTGGCTGGTGGCTCAGTGGAAAGGCGCCGGCCTGCAAACCCAAAGGTCATTGGTTCGATTCCCCAGTCAGGGCACATAACCAGGTTGCAAGCCAGGTCTCCAGCCAGGTCTATAGCTGGAGGCAGGTGAAAGGCAAACATACGTTGATGCTTCTCTCTCCTTCTTCCTCCCTCCTTACCCTTCTCTCTAAAATTAATGAATAAAATCTTTTAAAAAAGAATATTGCATATTTTATTATTTCTACATCTTGAGCTATATATCCTTTATGCCAGCAACATTTAAAATAACATATTTACACATACAGACCTACAAACATCTTTCTTTCAGAGCTGCTGCTAAACATTGTCTGGCCCACTACTATTTGTGTCAGTGTAATCAGACATTAAATTTTCCAGTGAAAAAGTTTGGTGGACATACGGACAGTAAATGCTACATCTTTGTTGTTACTCTACATTTCTTTTTTTTTTTTTTTAAGATTTTATTTCATTATTTTTAGAAAGAGGGGAAGGGAGAGAGGCAGTGAGGGAGAAAGACATCAATGTATGGTTGCCTTTCACCTGCCTCCAGCCACAGACCTAACTGGAGACCTGGTTTGCAACCTGGTGATGTACCCTGGCTGGGAATCGAACCTGCGACCTTTAGGTTCACAGGCTGGCACCTTATCCACTGTGCTACCAGCCAGGGCTATTACTCTACATTTCTATGATGGCTGTATTTATTTCTTTTGGCTGTCGTGATGAAGTACCACAAACGGTGCCGCTTGCAATAGAAATGCATGGTTTCGCAGTTCTGGAACTTAGAAATTTGAGATCAAGTTTCAGCAGGGCCATGCTCCCTTTGAGACTGCAGGAAGAATCGTGCTCTACCTCTTCCTAGATTCTGGAGGTGGCTGCTGGTTCCTGGCGTTCCCTAGCATGCAGCTGCTCCTCTCCACCTTTGCCTCTGCCATCACATGACATCTCTCATGCCTTCAGGCTGGCTTCTTTTGCAGACACCAATCATATTGGATTAAGGGCCCATCTCACTCCAGGATGACTTCATCTTAATTAACTGCATCTGCAACCACCCTATTCCAATAAGGTCATATACTGGGGGCAAGGACTTCAACATGCCTTTTTCAGGGGACACCATTCAACTCATAACAACTACTAACAAAGAATGGAGTTTCATAAGATCTTACACAAGAAAATCTGTTTATCTTTGATTTTAATTAGAAAACAACATAGGGAATGTTACCTATGCTTCCTTTCCCTTCTGTCCTTCCTATCTTTCCCAATGCAATTTGATTTTTGTGCTAGGTATTGAGGTGCTCACTGCATAGTAATGGTTTGGATTCATAATTCTATCCAATGACCAAAGTGCTTTCAATGTGGATACTAGAATAGAGGTTGTGTGCAGGTTATGTGACCAGGCAGATTTGAATTTAAGTTCCAGATTTTGTTAATTTCGTGACATTGGAAAATATTATTTCAACTTCTTAAAGCTTCAGTTTTCTCATTTGTAAAATGGGGATTACTAATAATTTATATAATAATGTTGTGAAGATTTTATGAGATAATTGACTATAACTGACATATAGTAAGGGCCATATCATTACTTTTGGTTTTTATCATTGTTCTTCTGTTATTTGATCAATTTTATTCTTTATTATTATTTGAAAATTTTATTAAAATTTGATTAATTTTGTTATCAAAAATTGCTTTACATCATTGCTTTGAATGCTTGTTTTTCACATGTTGGCGTATGTCTGCTGCAGGTTGGTTACCTTGGAAGCCAGCACTTAAGATTCACCTGCAGGACATTTCCTGGGATTACTCACTGAGTTACTACCACAGGGAAACAAGAGTAGCAGGACCAGGCTGAGGGAGTACCATGCAGTCGCAGCTGCAGTTTTACAGATCCTGTGGGTACTCTGGAGTTAGTGTCATCCACATTGGAGCAGTGGGTGTGGGCCTTTATATTCCTACGTCCACCAGTCATTGGATATGGGCTGCCCCTATGCAGCAGGTGTGAACTTGGACAAAGTGGTTCCCTTCAGTGGCTGGCCATCCAGGAGAGGGACTCAGGTGAGAGGTGCCAGCCCCAAAGCACTTCTAGCAACTGAAGGAATGAGTTTTTCATTCCAAAGGGGCAGGACAAGGCTGGTAAAGTGGTAAACTGGACAGTGCACCGCAGTGCCTGCGACAGTATCCGACAGATTTGGGGTTTTATGCCTGTCCCCAAGGCAGCAGCCTTCTTCATTATTTTTCACAATCGTGCCTATTAATCTTTCTTCATAAACCCAAAGCAGTGAATTCTCAGTTCCTTGCTCCATACTTGTTTACTTTAGGTGAGTAGGCTTTTATAGAAGCCTGACCTCATCACAGAGGCATCTAGGTTGATTTCACCAGCCATGGATGTGCCATAGCCCCACCGATTCTCACTCAATAGGGAGCACAGGCCTGAACCTTCTCCTCTGCCTGCCTGAAGGCTGTAATGAGGATGCGATGTGCTTGCCTGGATACAAGAAGCAAGTACAATTATGTGAGCTCTGTAATTCCACTGATCTTTGGCCCATGCCTTCATCTGGAAAGTTTCAGCTCCCAAGTGTGCCAAGATCACTTCAGTTTATACCCTGCATACTGAAAAAAATAAAATACAAATGATAAAAGTCCTGAGAGGAAACCATCCTTGTCCTAATCTAGCATCTGACTCATCCTGGCAATCTAACTGCTAGCATCATGGGTCAGTTCACCACCTGGCATCCATCTGGCCATTTTTCTTTCTTGACTGATGACACATGGCGGTCTCCTTTCTTTGCATGACCCTCTTCTTTCTTGATCTCTGGCCAGCTCCTGGCTGGCGATTCCAAAGACCTCCATCCTAGCGTGGAACTCTTGGTTTCCAGTGCTTGTCTTGTTTTGATTATTGTTAGCCTAGCATTTTTAGTTGTTGACTTATTCTTTTAGAACATAGTTACTTAGATCTCTTCTGACCTATAGCAACCACTGGAGAAGCTGCTATCTGCTTGTCCTGACCCAGTAGCTACTCATGTTTAGGGCAGGGCTTCTGTTTGGTCAGAGATATCCCAGTTCTCCTAATAGAGTAAGAACCGGTCAGATTAGAGCACAGGAGGCAGGATGAAGTGGTGGAAAGAGTACTGGACCAGGGTCGAAGGGCTGGGACTGGTTATTAAACCCTGGAATGTCAGAGCTGGGAGGGGCTTAGAGATAATATAGTTAAAATCCATTATTTCCTTTAAGATGGGACTAATGTCCAGGGAAATGTGTCTTATTTACAGCAGAGAGCTATTTAGTGGCTGAGTTTGTATGAAAAGCTAATCCTTGATAGCTAGTTTCTTGGGCACTACTCATAAACAGTATGACCTTGAGAAAATAGATCTTTTCATGTCTCTGAACCACAATTTTCTCATCTCTCATAAATTGTTATGGAAATCAAATACTATCATATATGTAGAAAGGGCTTATAAGGGCTGATTTTATTAAGGGATAACTAACATATCACTATAAAGTCTTAAATGCTATATAAACACAACATAACACAAAGTCTTATGTCATTCTTGACAGGTTATAGGTATTTAGTTATAGATCTTATTTTTCTTCTATTTATTTTTTGAGATATAGTACCTATTTGTTAAAAGAAGATAAAAAAAAAATACATGCCCCCTAGCTAAAGTTAGACTTAGGTTAGGCAACATTTGGATGAATAGTTAACTTTGCTGCATTTTTCATGATTACTCTATTTTTTCTCTTAATTTATAAGATGAGTTCAATGAAATTACATATATACAATTAACTTCTGTATATTGACTTTGATATAAAATAATTGGTGTAATTGGTAGGAATAGGAAAGTAAGCAGAATCTAAAAGTTTGTCTCAATCTTCTGCTAAAAAAACAGCAATATGAAATAGAGGAAAGGGCATATGATTTGGATTAAGAGGTTTAGACTTGCAAAAGCTTGGGTTTATGAGATTTGGGTAGGCCTCTCATCCTCTCGCAGGTCCCTACCATATCAGCAAAAGAAAATGATAACATTCCTATCTCACCAGGCTGTTATGAAATCAAAAGAGAGAATGTACCTGAAAGAGCTTTGTAGACTCTGCAGCAGAATTTAAACCTCTACTTGAGCGAGCAGATAGGTTTAGTTTCTGGGCATAGCATTGGCCCACATAGTGCTTTAACATTTTCACTTGCTTGCTAACCTTTCGAAAAGGGAGATTTCATACGAAACCCTGGGTTTCTGCCTCCTCTTGTCTGTCCTGGACTGACATTCCTAAGAACATAACTATCAGGAATACCTACTTGTCATGGGCCTAGGTGACAGCTGAGACTGACCACTGGGCCTCCCTTTTCTTATTATTACACTGAAAATGTTCTTACAATAGAGTGAAGAGGAAAGTGAAGCATTTCTTAGATTCATGTCTTTATCAAAAGTTAGATAATGAAAGCTAGATTGAGAGGATCACATGTGGCTCAGAAAAAACAACAAAAAGTCTGTTTCTTTGCAGAAGCTCAGAATATAATCACATATTTCATATGTAAATAAAGTGTATCTGTGTTCAAGCCCTGGCTAGTGGCACAGTAGATAAGGTGTTGGCCTGCGAACCCAAAGGTCACTGGTTCAATTCCCAGCCAGGTTGCAAGCCAGGTCTCCAGCTAAATCCATACCTGGAGGCAGGTGAAAGGCAACCATACATTGATGTCTCTCTCTCTCTCTCTCTGTCTTTCTCCCTATCCCTCTTTCTAAAAATAAAAAATAAAATCTTAAAAAAAAGTGTATCTGTGTTCAAAGCATGTCCTAAGATGCCTTTATTTTTTAAAAAAGCCTAATATTTCTGATGCCTATTCTAACATGTTATACAATGTTAGCAAGTATTTTGTCAGCATCCACTCATCTATTATTTATTTCCCTTCTTCTCTTCTATTTAGCAGAATATGAACAGCTTTTATGGCCATTAAATTCCTCTGTGACCTTGAAGCACTCTGTCATAAAATTTTGCAGTATTATCTAATACATTTCAAGTGTCTACAAGCTTAGTATGAATTGCTTATTTTAAATATCCCTGTATTTCCAGCCTTAGGTTGAAATTCATACTAGGGAATATAAATTTTAAAAATAGAAAAACCACAGCTTAGTAGGTTCACCATCTGCTGCTAAAATCACTGCACAAGATGTAAAAATGGACTCATAGCATGAGACTGTTTGTGAACCAGAAGCCAGCCAGTTTGCATTTCCTTCTGGAAGACACTGCTATTGGAGTTTATAAACTTCCTTGTGGGTCATACATTCTAACTTCATTTAATGGCACTTAAACACATGTCCAAACCCCCAGACTGGATCCTCAGAGTTACTTTTGGGTGATCCAAATGGTATAACTGCTTCTCTTGTCCCTGTGGTGTTCTATTAGCTGATGGAGTTCAGAGTTCTTACTTTAACCATGGCACCTTCAAGAGCTGGGCTTTTGTGTATCCCCTTAATCTCAACTTTCATCATTTTATACCCCCTTCACACTCCACTAACTCATTCATGAATTTTATAAATATCTATTGAACATCGATAATATTCTGAGTTATTCTGGTTTCGAAGGATACAGCAGGAACAAAACAAACAAAAAATCTCTACCCTCTGGGGCTTTTATTAATGGAAATGGATATGAGGTGGCAGATAATAACCTAAATAGGTAAAATATAGAGTGTGTTTGATTGTTGTACGTGGCATGAAAAACATTAAAAAGAAGAGGATAGGATTTAAGAGAAGAGACTTCAGTTTTATGAGGGGAGATTAGGAAAACTTGCTGAGAAGGGTCATTGAATAAAAACTGCAGGGGCAGAGCAAGTGTAACTGCAAGAGGATGGAGAAGAGCTAGGATCCTTTGGGTGAAGCAGAGTGGGCCAGGAGGGGCAGTAGAGGGAAGGTAGGCAGGTTGAGGGGAGGGGAAGTGTCAGTTCATTGAGGGGCTTGGTCGGCCACAGTAAGGATTTTAGCTTTTACAGAGTGAAATGGGAGTCACTGGGGGTTTGGAGCTGCAGAATGACATGATCTATCCTACCATACGAAGAGGTCACTCTGTCTGCTATGCTGAGAACAGGTCAAAGAGGGGAAACCCTGTGAGAGATGATGGTGGCCTGGACCAGGGTGGAAGCAATAGAGCTGGGGAGACATGATCAGGCTCTGGGTCCTTTCAGTGGCACCAGAAATATTTGGGAACACTCTGGATCTAGGGTACAGAAAGGATTCAATAGTGACTCCTGGGCATTTGATTTGAGCAACTGAAGGATGGTGTTGCCACAAAGAGGAAGACCATGAAGGAGCTGATGAAGGCTGTGGTGTGGGAATAAGAAGCTCAGTTTGGGCTATATTTAGTTTGAGATGCTTACTAGACAGCCAGGTGGACATGGTGCGCAGACACAAGCAGTCTGAAGAAAGTATCCTCTGTACCCAGGAATAGCAGCGTTCTTGTCTTTCCTTCAATGCCTCATTCTTTCAGGTTCAGCTGCTCTTTGAACTTGCTTAACGGTGCTTTGTTCTTGGCCTATATTTTACCATGTATTGCGTTGCATTGTAATTACTATTTTAACTTATCTGATTCTTTCACTATAGTGTCCTGCTATTCACCCTCAGCATAATGTCTGAGACAAAAGAAATAAATTTTAGAAGTTCATTGAATCACTGAAACCTATGAGAGCCATAATCTCCTGTATTCAGTTGTTAGATTTCTTCATAGATGTTACTACTTTTTCTCCCCAACAACAACAAAAAGCTGTTTGTCACACATTGTTTTAATCAATGTGAATTAAATTCTATTTTTGTTGATGTGCTTTTCTTCATATTCCCTTGGGCAGGCAATTTATCAAGCATGAGTAATATCTGGCACATAGAGCCTCTAATAGCCTCCTTTTATTATTAGATCAATGATTGTCTGAATTATTGAGAAAGGAAATATCTAGAAAGAGAATGCCCCGATTCCTTGAAAATGGTGCTAAAGAGAAGACGTGACATTATAAAACTACTAACAGTGAAATTGCTTTGGGGACACTTGAATCTTTCTTTATGGTAACTTGGGTTCATTTATAAAGTATATTTTTAGCCAGTGACTTAGCAATGACAGTTTGGCTTCTGAACATTAGCTGCATTTAGTGTGTCTTTATTTAAATGTTTAGTCCTGACTGGTGTTGCTCAGTTGGTTGGGTGTCGTGCTGTGCGAGATGGAGGATTGCCAGTTTGATTCCAGATAAGCCACATGTTTGGGTTGTGGGTTCTGTCCCCAGTTGGGGCACATGCAAGAAAACAGCCCATGGATCTTTCTCTTGCCAATCAATGTTTCTCTTCCTGTCTCTCTCCCTTCTCCTCACTCTAAAAATAATCAATAAAATATTTTTAAAAATAAAGAAATGTTTGGCATATTTTTAAAGGCACATTAAGAAAAGAACTTCATTTAACAAATTTTCCCTCACACCTCTCTACCTTTCCCAGATCTCTCCACAAACTACCCCAGTGAATAGCTATTTTCCCAGTTTTTCATACTGTTTTATTACATATTTATACTTAAGCCTATCCTTGTTTTCTACATAAATAGAATCCTACTGCATAGTTTATTCTATCACAGTTATCTTTCACTTACCATATCTTATAATAGGATGTAATGATAGCATGAGTGCCAATACTATCAATATACTTTTTTTCTTGTCAGTAGATTTATAACATCCCACTGTAGTATAGATGGGCTGTAATCTACTTAAAATTATCTCATTGTTGGGCATTGAGTGTTAGATGTTTATTATTACAACAAAAAATGCTACAATGAACAACTATATACATATACATATATATGTATGTATGTGTATATATATATATATATATATATATATACACACACATATATATATATATACAGATACACAGCATTAAGTACCTTATAATATATGTGGATATATATAACTATGCATGTGTATAGGTACACAAAGTTGTTCATATATACTCAATGAAAATGCTTTTTAAAAAGGTACATGCTGTTATAATTTTTGACACATAATTGACAATTCTGAGAAACACAACAAGATAGATGCTCTCTTGTCCACTAGCCCATGCTGCACAAAATTTAATCAGGATCCAGATATCTACTAAGGAAGCCTCATTAACTGAGCCATCTACACTCATTTTCGAGATTGCTGGCTAGCCCAAAAGCAAGAAGCAGATGTTGACCTTGCAAAGGTTAACTTAACAGAGTTGAATTGGATTCAGATTCAATCACTGCTTCCACAGCCGCTCAGGGGCCAGCAGGGGTGATGTCATGGTGCTGTGCTACATGGCTGGTACACCCGCATGACTCACACCTATGCTCTGAAAGGCTCCATTGTCGTCTCGCTCCCGGGTCCCGGGTGGAGCCGGCATTTGACTCACTCACTGACTCAGTCCACCAGCCACCCTCCATATGCTGATGGCTCTTCCACATGGGGAATTAACTCCATCACACCCTGTTCTCCAACAAGTGGGTATAGGTACAGGGAGCCCCAATCTAGGATGGTTTTTGCTGTGCAGAATGCAGCTTGTTTGTTTGGTTTTAAAAATATTTTATTTATTTTTAATGAGAGGGGCAGGGAAGGAGAAAGAGAGGGAGAGGAACTTTCATGTGCAAGAGAAACGTGGATTGGTTGGCTCTCAGGGACCTCAACCAGGACCTGGTCCAAGACCCAAGCATGTGCCCTGACTTGGAATCAAACCACTGATTTTTAGGTCTGCGGGACAGTGCCTAATGCACCAGTCAGGGCAGAATGCAGCTTCTCCTTGAGGTTCTCCATCATCTCCTGCCTCCCCTTCCCCACTTCCACTTCCCAGCTCTCTAACGGCACTCTAAATACAAAAGAGTCACTTCACATGAATTCAACAGGCATAGCATGAATAATATTGTGACAAAATATTTCAATTAAATCTATGTACTCAATAATAGCTATATACCTTATCTGTAAACAAATTCATTCCAGGAAAGCGCAGTTTGAACCTCAATCTCTCTTTACTAGGAAGATGACTGGGCCACAGCCTGGGTGAGCAGGCTTCATGTTTCCGTGGCGTTCCTGACTTTTTGCTGAAGCTCCATGTTTTCTTTACTGCTTCCAGAGTCATTTCTCTGCATGCTCTGGTTGACGTGGTTATGAATGTTACCAGACAAATTCTTTGCCATTCATGATCTTTTAACTAAGTCCTTTACTTTCTCCTTCCTTTCAAGAGATGCTGCTCCTTCTCCCCAAATATTCCGTTTTCTCCTCATTTTTTTCCTCAGGGTGTCAGCCTCTGCATTAAATCAATGTCTTGTCTATGTTTATTCAGATCTTTCTGTCTCGCCAGAGACTTTTCTGGGACCAGATCTTTTCCTAGTGGGAGAGACGATTTCTCTGCCATCCAGGGAACCTCCTTAGTGGGTTGGAGAAGACTGGCTTTCAGGGAGAGTCATAAAGAAGAAGACTGTTCCCAATGCTCGTGCGCGCGCACACACACACACACTCACTCACACTCACTCACACTCACACAGACTTCTACATCATAAAAACCACTTGAAAATGGCAGGTAGATCCCCTCAGCATCTTCCCTCTTCAACGTTGCATTGCATCCTCAAGCTGCCCTGCGGTCTGGGCTGTTAGCGGATGGAGCGGACAATTTTGGGCAGAAGATGTGAAGCAAGGAGGGATGTTTGTTTCATCATCTGGTAGAATGTTATTACAGGTGGGACTGAATAAGAAGGCTATGAATCTGTTCCTTGGTGAGGTGCTTATTCTTAGCCATGATTTTTAGTGTTAGCTTCTTTTCCTAAATTCTTCCAAACTGGTGAGTTGGAAGCACAATATACCACCTGCAGGAACCATTTTTTTTAATTCCACCCTCTCATTTTCCTTCTATGCTTTGAAAGTGTAACTTGTCAGGGAGAAGCAATGGTACAGATGTGCTATATCTGAACACTCATTGACACTTCATCTAGCACTGAAGCTCAGTGTAGGAGAAGGAGATCTTAATAGGAGGCCTGGATCGTGGAATTGATTCTACCGTTTTCCAGCTAGATGGCCTCAAGGAGGAGATTTAACCTCTCTTGTTCTCCTGTGCATAACTGTCTGCAGGCCGAAGGCTATCTTGGGCCTCTCAAGCTCCCTTCTATCTCTAATGACTATGGACCAGGCACTTAGTTGGCTACTGCCCTCATTCCTCCAAGATAAAAAGGGGAAGTACGAATAAGTGATTACTCAAGTCCCATGAGGTAAATAAGATGACATTCATGGAAAAACTGCTACAAGTCAGACCACATGCCAGATGACCCTCCAAACCTTGTGATTTCTTAAGTATATTACTTTTACTTTTACTTAGAAACGATGGCGTAATAGAAGGGACATGAGATCACGTAGTACATGCTCAGCACATGCCTACAGCACAGGTACCAGGAAACAAACACTTCTCTTGAAAACAATAATGGTTTTGTTGTTAACTTTTTATAGACATTTCCTCATGTGATGTATATAGTCTGGTACGTTATCCATGTATGTAGTTTCCCCCTAGCAGACAGGCATGTACATTTTAACTTTATATGATATAGTGTCTCCCTATGAAATGTGCCTCTTTTCAATTCCTTCTAATTATGGATTAATTTTGCTAGAACAACAAAAAAATTAAGTTTAGGGACACATTTACTCAGGAGACAAGATGAGCTAGTAAGAAGAGTATGGGCTCTGGGGCTGTCTAGAGATTTTCCTGGACACAAAAATTAAGGACATTGTAGTTAGGCATTGGGCCACCTTTGAAGCAGGGACACTTCCTGCGTCCCCGAGATGTTACTTGGCACTTGCAGCCTCAAATTGTGCCTGGCCTACTGCAGGGCATATCTGCTTGCAGAATGCATGAGCAAGTCTTATTCACAGTGAACTTCCATCTTTGCTCCTTTGCCTGGTAGTTAACTCACAATGTCAAATACATGAAAGGCTTACCTCGAGTGATGCCCAGACTCAAAGGGGCAGAACTCTGGATTTGATCGTCACCTTCAAGGGCAAGATTCTGTCCATCTTGATTGTCACTCTCAATCTGCTCCAGCACTGTTTCTATATTGTGCCCTCCTGCTGAAGTGACCTGTCCACTTTAGGATCAGTGCAGGTGAGGAAGGAAGTCAGATCTGGAAGCACATTTAGAGCACGTGGGTTCTGGAGCCTGTTTCATGCCCATACTACAGGTCTGTAGAATGGGAAGTGGAGGCCTGAACAAATGCTAATGTGATGCTCATGTGAGTTGAGGGCCTCAGTTTATACCCACTCAGTCATCACCCAGAGAGTCTGTCTATCAGTCAGTCCTACCTCATTCTGGAGTTTCATTTCCATCATCTTAGGTCATCACAACCTCACACAATACCTGCCAGGCGGGATACCATTTCTGTAATGGCCCCCATCTCTCCAATGTCTGCCCTTTCCCCAAAGATTGATCCTTGAGCCAAGCAAGAGATACCTCTTGGTTCTGAAATTTACCTATTCTGAGAACCATGGCTTCCTCATTGCCCCGGAAGCTCCCAAGGTGAAGTTCATTCTGGACTAAAACCTGGACTTGTGCATCGGCTCTGCCTGACAGAGCCTTGTGTGATCTGACCCCAGCTCACCTCTGCCCGTGCACCTGCCTGCCACCCCACTGGTTCTTCTTCCTCGTCCCTCAGACCTGTTAAACCTGGTCCTACTTTTGGTCCCTGGTACTAGTGAAGCTCTCTGTCCTGTGTGTTTTTCCCACCTAATTTTATACGAGTTGCTCCTTCTTACAATTTATTTCTCAAATTACATGTCACTTTTCAGGAAGACCTTCCCTGATGTCCCCAATCTTGTTCATATCACTCTGTGAAATCTTGCCAGATCATTTACCACTGACTGACATGTTTATATTTATTTTAATGATCGTGTGTCTCTTTGTCAGTCTCTTGTCCCTTAGCCTCCTCTGTATCCTCCAATTTAAGCTCCATGAGAGTAGGATTTCACCTGTTTCCGCCTCTTCTTTACTCCCATACCTAGGATATTATGTGGTATATAGGAGTTGCTCAATAAAACTTATTAAATGAATGAATGGTCGCCTCATTCTGAGTAAAAGGGAAGACAAGGCCCCTCACTGCTAATTCCCCCATCTTGGCCACTAGGTATCACCTGAGTTCACACTGTCTTTTCCCATTGGACATGCCTAACATCTGCAGGTTCAGTCTACACAGCATAAAATAATGGTCCTCGCCCTGGCTGGTAGCACAGTGGTTAAGGCGCCGGCCTGCGAACCCAAAGGTCGCAGGTTCGATTCCCCAGCCAGGGCACGTAACCAGGTTGCAAACCAGGTCTCCAGTTAGGTCTGTGGCTGGAGGCAGGTGAAACGCAACCATACATTGATGTCTCTTTCCCTCTCTGCCTCTCTCCCTTCCCCTCTTTCTAAAAATAATGAAATAAAATTAAAAAAATAATAATAATGGTCCTGCATTTTGTCACAAGAACCCTGCTGTTTTCATTCGTTAAATAAAATTCAAGATAGCCATCAACTAATGAAATTTTCACTATATACTCACTTCTCCAACACATTGTCAAATTCTCCTTTCTAACTTATTAAAGTTTGTTGATCACTACCAAAGCGCAAATCACATTCCAGGGAATTCTTCTCTCTCTCCGGCTCTGTTCCTAGCAGCCTTCCTTCTCCTTGGCCAAGCCTGGGGACTGCCACAGGGTCGGGCTGGAGCAGAGCCACTGGGGACAGGAGCTGATAGGCTGGGGCAGGGAGACGCCATTCCCACGCTGCCCACCTAACTCTAATGGGGTTTCACCGGTGGGACCAGACAGATGCAAAATTCTAGTACACTGAGAATTGCCCGTGAAGACAGGGATCAATGACGAGTTGAGTTGGCCTGACTCAGTGATAGAAAGAAACTTCAAGGCACAGCTGGAGGTGAAGCACAGCTGAAAACTGCTTAGAAACAGGCTGGAAAGTTAGTCTCTCAGGTTGCCATAAGGAAAGGAGCAACTCCGAATAAAAGCAACTCACAGGGCAGTGTGAGCTCACACAGATGTGGCGCACAGGTTTTATTCCAACCACACCTCCACCCCCCCACCCCCACCCCCACAGATGGCAGTGACTGTCAAAAGTCAGATGTTGATACGGAGTATGGAATATGCAAAGATCGTATCTAGAGCATGTCAGTGGAATTGACAGCAAGATTTGGGAGATTTCAAATGAAATCCAATGCATGCTACCAAAATCCTATTTGTGATTCGGATTCCTAGCAATTACATGAACTTTGAATTCTATAGAGGATTTTCTCTACATTATCTTGCTTGACCTTTGTAACAATTTCATAGAGTAGGCAGAGCAAATAATGTCATCCTTACAGTTGAGAAAATGGAAGCTTAAATTGGTTAAGAAAACTACCAAAATGTCCTACATGTTTTCAGAGTCTCTTTTAGGTTCAGTAGTTTCAACTGAATCTAAGGAACCATATTTTTCTAAGTTTTAACTTTGAGTAACTTATATTGGCCTAAAGAAATTTCCATGAAACTATAATTTTTAAGAAGTGAATAGAGTATAGAGGTCTATCTTATTTTAAATAAACTGAGTAAGAGTCTATATTTCCAGTAAAAAGAAAATTTGGTTTGGTGTTAATTATTCATTTTACAAAAGGAATCTTAATTTATCAAAAAAGTATAAACTTGTCTTAAAAACAAACCCCTTTAAATGAAAACTATCTTAAAATATTTTCCTTGATGCATGTACAATGAATGGTACATTTTAAATGGTCAAATTTATTGTATAAATTAGATAGGCAAACTAGAACATATAAACAAACACAATAAAAGGGGACAAAACAAACCTAAAGGTTGCTGGTTCGATTCCCATCCAGGGCACATAGCCAGGTTGCAAGCCAGGTCTCCAGCCAGGTCTGTAGCTGGAGGCAGGTGAAAGGCAACCATACATTGATGTCTCTCTCCCTCTCTGCCTCTCTCTCCCCCTTCCCCTCTCTCTAAAAATAATAAATAAAGTCTTTAAAAAAAAAGGGAGGGGGGTGGACAAAACATATTACCAGCCGAGCTGTAGAAAAGGAAGCCCAGAAGGCCAGCAAACACTTACATAAAAAGGGATGCTAGTCCCCCACCCCCTGCCCTTCCACCTGGACACAAGGAGGTCCAGCCAGAGACTATATTTCCCAGCCTCTTCCTAAGGATGGGCTTATGTATCCCTAAGACTAAGTTTTGCTCATGGAATGTGAGTGGAAGAGACGTGTGCAACTAACTTATGCCTTATTGCCTAGAAGAAGATTGCTTTGTCAGAAGTTTTCTAATGTTTTTTTTTTTTTTTTTTTAAGATTTAAAAAAAAATTTCATTATTTTTAGAAAGAGGGGAAGGGAGAGAGGCAGAGAAGGAGAGAGACATCAATGTATGGTTGCCTTTCACCTGACTCCAGCCACAGATCTGACTGGAGACCTGGTTTGCAACCTTGTTATGTGCCCTGGCTGGGGATTTGAACCTGTGACCTTTGGGTTCACAGGCCAGCACCTTACCCACTGTGCTACCAGCCAGGGCTTCTAATCTTTTTTCAAAAGTCAGTATGTGGCAAAATTCCAAGACTGCAACCAGAATGACAAAGCCAATGACCTAAAAGATGATAGTTTGACAAATGGAAGGATCCCTGGAAAACTGTGTGAAACAGCCACTATCCAATGTTGGATTGTTATGCAAGAGAGAAATAGCTTCCTTACTTAAAGTGCTGTATCTGGGGGTCTATTTGTTGTAGCAGCTTAGCCTTTATCCTAACTAACAAACCTAACTAGGAAGTCTGAGATATGTAAGTTAAAACTAGATATCATTTCATACCCTAAGGTTGGAGACATTTTAAAAATCTGATGATAACAAGAATTTGAGAAATGAGGAACTCACATATATTTCTGCCAGAAGCATAAATTGGTACGACCATTGGAGGAAAATTTGTCAAAATTACTAAAGTAGAAAATAAGCATCCTCTACAGCCCATTCATTTCACATCTAGGTATAGTAAATTTACATATTAAGATACACCTACAGGGTGGTTATAACATCACTTGTGTTAGTAATAATTGGAACCAATATGAAAGACCATAAAGAAGAGGATGGATAAATAAACTGCAATATTTTCATATAATTGAGCATAAAATGGATGAACTGGATTTATATGTATCAATATGAATTTCAAAAACATAATTTTGAAGAGAACAGGAAGTTGAAAAATATGTATAATATGATAGCATAAGGTAAAATAAATTCAAAATATGCAAAGCATAAATATGTAGTGTTTTTATTACAGATATGTGTGGGAAAAGGATAAAAATGTAGTCTGGAAAAATACATACCAGATTTTGATAGTAGTTGTCTCTGGGGAGGGAAGGTAAAGAGAATGATCTGTGGAGAGAAACAGGACGACTTCAATATTATTCATAGCGTTTTATTTCTTTTGTGAAAAATGTCATTAAACATCGTTAATATTTGGTAATTATGGCAATTGGGTGAGCTCAGTGGTGTGCTGGAGCAGGATCACCCCGGGGAGAGTGGACTGTGCACATCTCTGCCCAGTGCCCCATTTGATGAGGTCACCATAACTTAAAATCAATGGTGAAAATACACCACAGAGAGCGGCACATGCTACGAATCAGAGCCTGGTTTCCCTTTGGAGTCTGTTTACACTGACCAGCACACTGACGGGTACAATGTAGCTTTACTTTTCAAAAGGAAAAAAATAAAATTGATCTGTATTCAATTTCTCAGGGTTATGCTTTTTGCACAAAGCATCCAGCACACGTGCCTTGGTGGTGATGAAGAGAAATAAAGCCTCTCTCTGAAGGATCTAAGCAAAGGTCAGGTTGTACTTGGCTTTTGAGAAAACTTGGTTCATTTGGGTTGGGCAAAAACTTTGAATCTTCTACTTAATTACACAATTTCAGCCGCAAGTGCCTTCAAATTATATATGACACCCTGTGCAGCAAGGGGCTTCCCGCATCTTCTGGAAGAAGGTAACATCCTTCATGACTGCCAGAATGCCTCCATTTGCCTTACTAAATTCCAGTTGTTGAGCCACAATTTGCATTCCTGCTTGTATAAAAATAAATCAGGGATAAAAGTGCTTCTGGCATGGCCCTGAGAGCCCTTGTACTTTGAACAGTTCTCTGCAGCCATGACCCAGGGGTACAGTAATCACATTTTATGAACCCCATTTCAGGACATGTGGCCAGGTAAGTATGGGTGACAATGGGCAAGGGATTTGCCTTCAGTCCTGTTCTGTCATTAACATTCTGAGCTTTTGCTTCTTCTGACCACAGTACCAGGCAACAAAGAGGATTTATTCCTTATTACTCACACTTGAAATGATTATTTTACAATCACTTTCAATTTTTGTTATTAAAAAGAAAATCACAAATGAATAAAATATAGACAGGAAAATAAGATCATCCATTCATAATTTTGTGACCCAGAGATAACAACTAATATTTCAATAAATAGCTTTTTAACTTATTTAGCATGTTTTTATTTTTCCAAAATATTAAACTATATATACTGCTTAAACCAACTTTTTCCACTTAAGATTCTATCACTAACTCATTTCCATGTCATTAAATTTCCTTCAAATGTGTTTGTCTAGCTATATAGCATTGTATCACTATAATAAAATTTATTTCACCTATTATCCCACTGTTAAAAATTTGGACTGTCTGCAATTCTTCCATCATCACAGGATCATCATTATGGTAAATCTTTACATACGTAGATCTCTGTTCCTTTCTTTGGGATAAATCCTAATGATATAATTCCTGAGTCAAAAATTATGAATATTCTTCAAATGTCTTGCTGATTATCTTTATGGAAATTGGTTAATGTGCAAAACTTTGTAGTATATACAAAACTACATTTTAAAGTATATCAATGACATGTAAAAAGCAAAACTTTTGAACTATAGAATAAAATTTATGGAAATATTTTTTATGAGGTTAACTTAGGAAAGAGAGAAAAATATAATCAAAAAAGGTGAAAATAAATAATTTTTAGTATTTTAAAATGTAGCTCTGGCTAGTGGCACAGTGGATAAGGTGCCGGCCTGTGAACCCAAAGGTTGCTGGTTCGATTCCCAGCCAGGGCACATAACCAGGTCTCCAGCCAGGTCTCCAGCCAGGTCCGTAGCTGGAGGCAGGTGAAAGGCAACCATACATGGCTGTCTCTCTCCCTCTCTGCCTCTCTCCTTTCCCCTCTCTCTAAAAATAATAAAAATTAAAAAAATTTTAAATAAAATTTTACCTTTAAAAAATGTAAAATGTTTTGTATAAAATGAGACAGTATAAAAGCAAAAACACAGACTGGAAAAACATATTTGTAACTCATATAATGCAAAAGTGTTAGGATTAAGGGCAGAAGAGCACCTATAAACCAACAAAAAATTTAAAGCAATATCACAGAAAAACAAGACAAGACTATGAAAGGCAAGTCACAAAAATAAGAATCTGAATACTTAATAAAAAGGATTATGTGCTCGAATTTACTAGTAATAGAAATAAATGTAAATAACACTAACAAACCAGATCTCATCCATCAGATTAGCAAAAATTAAGAAGTCTGACATCAAATCTGACAAGAATGCATTATAACTGGGACTCCCAAACACTGCTGATAAAAAGGTAAATTGGCTCAAATGTGTGGAGGAGCAATTTGGCGATATTTATCAAAGTTGATGAGCATGCTCTTCAGGGTTAAGTGGGATGAGTCCAGGCAGGCGCCCAGGACCGGCATTAACGACCAGGTGTGAAGTGCACACTGGCCCTGAGAGTGGGCCCTTCTGCAAGGCTCTTGGTGCTTCACTTGCGTCACCCTGGCCCTGATGTACATATTCAAAAAGCTAACAACTCCATTTCCTAATACATACCGATAAGTTTATTCACATGTGTACCAAGAGACAGAAGCAAGGACTTCATTGTATCATTGTCTATAAAAGTGAAAATTGGAAGCAACCTAAGTGTCCATCAGTAAATATAGTAATTCATGGAAGAGAATATTATAAAATAGTTCAAGTGAATAGAATTACATGTATCAACATGGCTAAATCTTATAATAAAGCTCAAAAACATAATTTTGAGTAAGCTAAGCGAGTAGGAAATGATTCATTTGGTATGATTCATGTTCATAAAGGTTAAAACATATGACCTAATACTATATACTATTTATGGATACATTCATAGGTAGTATAAGAGAAAAAGTCATGGGAATGATAAACAACAAATTTATGGTGTTAATTCTTTCTATAAAAGAAAGGAGAGAGATTGAGTCAGAGTAATAATGCAAAAGGATTTTTTAACTGTTTAAGTAAAGTATCTGAAGCAAATACAACAAAAGATTAAAACTTCTTAAAGTTGGGTAGTTTGATCACTTGGGTGGTAAATTATTCTCCATAGTTTTTTGTCTGGTTCAGAACTTCATAATTTTAAAAAATAAGTAAGAGAAAAATTAACAAAATTGATATTGACTTCCATAACTTGATGACTTTGGGCAACTTTTCTGAATATTAATTTATTTTTCTCTAAAATCATAATATTAACATCCAAGTCATAGTATGACAGCAGCTGCATTTTCTAACTCTGTGGAGGTTTTCCTGTCAAATGTTCAAACTGTCCCCATCAAATCCTGCCCTAACCTCACCACTTGAGCCCTTGACCTACAACTAGGGTTAAGCTCCAGCATCCAGATGCTGAGAATACAGTATGAGCCTGTGTCCCTCACCCTCTTTTACAAGTGGTTCCAGAAAATGTTCCCCGTAAGCCTACTGGGAGCCAATCTCAGTCTCTGGAAACCCTAAGACACTTGGTCTTGTCATCATCCCATGGAGTCTGGCTATTTGCATACAGCTTCACATTTTTAAATGTTTCAATGTACTTAAAAAGATAGGAAGCAGAGGTGGTGAAACTAATACCCATAAATCTGCCCACAGCAGATCCAACAGTTCTGAGAGCTCTATAAATAGCTCCTCAATTCTCTGTGCTTCCAGTCAGTTTCATTAACAAATTTAGGATAATCTGACCTGTAAGAGTTCCATGTAGCTTACAATTTGCTATTTAAAAGACTATCTGAAACTCAAAGCAAGCTTTGCACGTCCCAAACATTGTTTGCATTTCAGATACAAAGGGCTCTCAAGAGATTTCAGGTTTACAAAAGCACATTCATACTTGGAAGTTTGTGGGTGTAGCATATTCATTTAGGTCATTTCATATCTTTAGGGGTTAGCCCTGTGGGTTGAGAACACTCAGGTATGGTCATGGGACATTAACTGGAAATAATGAAGTTGTCTCGGTACCACTGAACCATTCCAAAGGAGATCTTGGACTTAAATAAAGTCCATGCAATGTGCTCTGTGCCTTCCCTAATTACATTATCTGGGACTAAATGTGAAGAGTTCAATAATTTCTTAACATGATAGAAAACAAATTCTCATGGTGATGGGACCCAGAGAAGAACTTGCAGTGATGCTAGTATTTTAGCCTGAAAGGCTCTGATGACCTGAACTCCAGTTAAGGTTGGAAGGACTCCACCTGTGTGAGGGCAGACATTGTTCCTGGGGCTGCTAGTCGAGCCACAGAAAAGTTGGCTGGTTGTTCAGGGCTCTGCTGGTTGTTCAGTGGGCGCCGCTGAGGTCCTCACTAAGCTCCTTGAGCATCCTTATAACCAGTGTTTTGAACTCTGCATCGGGCAAATTGCTTTACTCCATTTTGTTCAGTTCTTTTTCTGGAGTTTTGTTCTCTTCTTTCATTAGGAGTTTTGTCCTGTTCTTTCATTTGGGCCATATTTACAGCAACTATTCCCTCATACCTCTGAACTTGTGTCTCCTCTTTTTGGCAGCCTCCCTGTGTTTGTTTTTATGTATCAGGTTGAGTTACTACACCTCCCAGGCTTGATAGGGTGGCTTAATGTGGTAGGTGTCCTGTGGGATCCCAATGGTACAGCCTCCCCT
>PVIW01014403.1:0-23575 GCA_004026585.1 Noctilio leporinus | reverse complement strand
CAAGGGCTGCATCTTTGGTGCACAGAGAATGGAGACCCATAGGCATCTCCAATATCACACATATGTCTCTCTCATTGGCAACATTGTGAAATTCTGCAAGGAAAGGGCTGCTTCTTATTCAACTTTAAAGGTGTCTTCACAATACAGTACTTTGTCCATACTTTGTGTTTTTAGATGTATATCAATTAGAGGTAAAAAATAATAGTGTACAAATGGGGTACAACTTCTGATCAAATAATAATTTTGGAAGTTTCTGTGAGAAGAGAAACGGAATTATTGTGTTGTTACTGGTGGATAAGCACATCCCCTTGGTCCACCCTCCCTGGTGAGTAGGTACCTGATGCTGTGCAGAGTGGACAAAGGTGCAGGGAGGAGGGAGGCCCTTTTGCTGGTGGGGTGCAGAGCCAGCTCTCTCGGGGGCATAGGGTGAGCTGATCACCAGAGAGGACCATCGGGCTTCCTGGCATGTTGGCCACATAACTGCCCAGCTCAGAAGGATTGGAAAACCTGGCAGACATTGCAAGTGCCAGGATTCCATCTTCCCCTAGTGGGAGTGGTGGCTGGGCCCAGCTGGAGTGGAGTGTTGGCCCAGAGATGATGCAGCCCCTGGGATGCAGCCAGAGGCCCCAAGGGCAGGGAAGACTGGCAGCTCTGGGATGTGGTGGAGTCAGGGGGAATCTCTCCCAGGGGCCAATGTGGCAACATGGGGAGGTTCTGATACTGAGCACATGGAAAGTGTTTTCACCCTCTCCCTGTAGTATCAGATTGGGGAGGGAGCAGAGGAAGGTAGGTGCATGTACCATGGAAGTCAAAATGGTGGCAGAGGGATGTGCTGGACCAAAGAGGCCTTTCTGTCTAGCTGGGGAAGGAAGGAATTGTTGGGAAATGGATGCAAAGTGTGCAAAATTGGGAAGCTGATTGGTCATACTGCTGAACAATATAGCCTCAAGAGAACAAAGAAGTGCTCTCTCTCATGCTGGTCACTCTGGCTTGTGAGCTGGACTCTCATGGTGTACTGGTCTGTTTTTTCTATGGGCTCATGGCCTTAGCAGTCACATGATCCATGGCCTCTAAGAGGGAGTTTTTCTCTCTGCTGTTACCAACCTGGTGATGCATTCACTGCTGCACTTGCACTCTCTCTCCAGGGAATATGCCACATGCCAGACCTTGTAGCCCAAGAAGTCCTATGGCTCATGGCCTCCAGGAGAGAGCCTGAGAAGCTAGCAGCTGGGAACCATCTAAGCTACAGGGTTGACAGCTCAGCAACTGCCTTCGGACTGCAAAGGACTGTATTTTAAATTGCAACTGGGACTCTGGACACTGGCTTTTGGTTTGGTCTTGCTAAGGAAACGCACTTTGATACAAGAGTTTGCCATTCTCCCAGATTTTGCAGCATCTGAGTTAAACCTCTATTCATTTTACCAGCAAATCATCTCCTGAGTTTGGCTTTAGTGGTATCAGGCAGACACAGTTCTTTTATCATTTGGTAACAGTACCAAAAGACATTAAGCATATCAAGAAAGTCCCTCTGGTTTCACTGCAGTGAGGATGCCATAGTGAGTCAGCAAAATCACCATCTATGTCCTACTCCCCACTCTGCACCTCTTGCCAAGAAGTTTACATGGACAGGAGCCTTAAGTGGCTTTGTGAGAGACAGGGGTCTTCTCTCTGAACTTGGGGTAGTCCATGATTCTGTCAAGTAACAACACAGAATATGTACCTGTGTGGCTAAGCACACATCCAAACAACTTTAATACTTGAAGCCTACAGTCCAACCTGTCCCCTCCTGGCATTTAAGTAGAGTCAGACTAAATTGTCCATGAACCTTTTAGTGAGAAAGGCCATTAGGACCATGCCATCCTTACTTAGGAAACCAGAGTCCAGGATTACCACTAAACTGTTAGATATAAGGGAGCTCCAGATTGAGGATTTAGAAAGTCAACCCATGGAAGAAAGAGTAGAAAGATACCATCATGGATTACATGCCCTTTAAGCTATCTACTTTGATAATTTAGTCTGTCTTGCCAGTGAGGAGGCAAAATGAATAGATAGGCTAGGAATTCAGCAAATAAAGAAGTCCTCTGGTCTCAGCGCTACAATTTCTTGGTGTGTGGTTTTGAAAAATATACTTTGTATGTATTGTGTATTATGATATCTTTCATATGTACTTTGAACTATAAAACGAATTCCTTCTTCTGCATTATATGAATTAATAAGTTAGTTGAAAATAATTAAAAGGTCAAAATCAAGATTAAAAGTGGTCTTCAGATAAGATCAGCTGGATGAGATAGTGATTAGATTATTTTATGTAAAATAGAGGTTTGCAAGTCATCTTATAAGTGGGAAGATATGGCAATACTAGGCCTACACTCAGTAGAAATGCACTAAGAAGTAGCTAGCCCTTATTGTTAACTCAGTCCACATAACACAGGCTAAATGTATACTTAATTCAGTAATTTCTGTTACTATGATTCCTCTAGGTGTTTGAACTTATGATTCCTGCTAGGAATTCTTAATCTCTCTCTGTGTCTCTTTCCCCCTTACACACACACACACACACACACACACACACACACACACACACAGCCTGGAGAGTTTTCTTTAGCAATGGGTTTTGCAAAACTTTTCCTCATCTGCAGTTTCATTCAACTTTCATGTATTACTGTTACATTTTATTTCCCAGTTGAAAATGTTATTGCTAATGCTTGTATTCTCCTGTGTGCTGTTAGAGAAGAGCACTTTTTCTCAAATCTATCAGTCACATTAAAGTGGAGTGATCTTCAGAGAGAAAGAGCATGCACAGTGCCTCTTGCTGGACCAGCACTTGTAATAGCAGCAACCAGACACAGAATCTTTGACAAGATGAATGTGGATGTGTTCAGTGACCAGGAGAGTGTGAGAACCAGGAGAGAGCAGTTGAGGCTCTGCTGTGAAAGAGTTCTTTGCTCCCCACACTTAGTGAAGTATTAAAACTAAAAACATAGAGGTGGCCAGCAGTGCTAGGTTTAGCTCATCTGCTACTGATTTGCAAAGGTCCATTAAAAAATGCTTATCAGATCCCAAGTTGCAGTTTTCTGTCCATAAAATGAAGTGGTAGAAGCTTAAAGAACCTTCTTACTGTTAAGTTTTAATTCAAATTTAATATGCATATAAAGTTTAAATACAGTTAACTTTAATTTCATTAATTTCAAATCAACACTGTGATACCAGGACTTGATCCATGTAATCCTCATTATACCTGTATTACAAATATGGGAACAACTTAGGCCAAATAACATAGAAGTGGTGGACTGAGAATTCAAATCCTAGCTGGAGGGCTCCAAACTCTTTGTTCACATCAATCTACTCTCTGGAGGTGGGTGCAGCAGGGAGAAGGAAAGTGTAGATTTTGGGAAAGCAGGGCTTCTCAGAGACTTGATCATATTG
Source organism: Noctilio leporinus (assembly GCA_004026585.1). Classification (NCBI taxonomy): domain Eukaryota; kingdom Metazoa; phylum Chordata; class Mammalia; order Chiroptera; family Noctilionidae; genus Noctilio; species Noctilio leporinus. Next base: position 20,149 of record PVIW01014403.1, on the reverse strand, counting down.
CTTTAAGGCCAGATTGTTTCTCTATTCAACAACTTTAAAAGATGTGTTCTGAATTAAGGCAAATTTTAAAATAAATGTTACATCTCTAATTTTATAGACTTGAGATATTCTTAAATTCTCAGCATCAGTAATCTCATTTGTGAAATAGAAACCAATTTATTTAGTGAGTTTAATAAGATAACATGTAATATACCTTGCAGAGAAACAATATGAGGAAATAAATATTTCTGCATTCCTGGAATGTATACTAATATATTGTGTGTTCTTGTTTTCTGACTATATTAATTCAATTTGCTACTTTTCATTTAACATGAGTTCTTTTATAAACACAAGAGAACAATGATATTTCAATGTCAGAAAAAATTTCAACACATTAGAGTAGGCAATTATAATTATGTCAGTGGATGCTGGAAAGCATTTGTCAGAATTCATTAAGTACACTTATGAAAATTAAAATAAAATATAAATGAACTATTTAAATGTTATAAAATTTACCCAAAGATCTAGGAGCCAACCATTGTTCTAATAGAAACACTAATGCCAGTTCTATTAAAATGAGAAACAAAATTTTAATGTTCACTTTTATTCTTAAGTTTTAATGGGTTAGAGATTAGTGAATTCAATTAAATAAATTGAAGTAATATACATTGATATTAAAGAAAAGTTACAATTATCAATTTTTACTTAAATATGCTGTATACAAATAAAATCCAAAAAACCTTCTATAATGCATATTGGTAAAGTGCCTAACAATTCAAAATAAAAATATTTTTCTATAGCTAGTGAAATGTATGTGGAAATAGAAATGGGGAAATATTTTATTTATAATGGTAACAAAATCATACACTTAAAAACTACATGGAAATAAATTTAATTAAAACTTATAATGTTATTTAAAAGTGTACGGAATGTTACTGGGTGAAACATTTCTCACATAATATTGGATGTAAAAACTTATTATCAGATGTTGATTCTCTTATATTTAATCTATAAAAACTATGTAGTTTCTCTTAGAATTCCAGCTCTTGTTTGGTTTGTGAGAAGAGGTCATTATACCATATATTAACAAAATCACACTGTGAGGTTACTCTAATAGACCAGTTATACCAAAGCCATTAAAAGATTTGTAAGACAACACACTCACAAGCATACACACACACACACACACACATATATATAAAATGACATGTATACATAGTATTTCATTTCAGTGGGGAAAAAGAATATTTAATAGATGATTTTGTTACTGGTACACATTGACTTTGATAAATATAAGTTTGGACTTCTGATACAGAAAAACTTAAAATTAAAACTATTACAACTTTAGAAGAAAAGTGTAACATGATATAAAACAAAGGAGTCAAAGATACATTTTTAAAGCAAAATGTAAAGCAACAAAATTATAAAGAAAAATAAAAGTGGGTTTGATTATATAAAACTCTCCATTTGTTTGCAATTTAATTGCCTAAATAAGCCAAAAACAAGCACTATTTTGGTGAAGGCATAAAACTAGGATCACTTGCAAATTTATATTTAAAACATAAACAATCCAATAGAAAAACAGGTGAAGGTTATTTAAGGAAGCTATTCATAGAGGTAACAAAATAATTAATACACATGTGAAAAACAGTCATTCTTACTGTTGGGGATACTCAACAGAGGGTAAATATAATAATTATAAAGTTGGTGAATATTTAAGAATTGAGGTAACAGTAAATTTTGGTGGATATGCAAGAATAAAGTACACTCCTACATAGGGTAGAAATATAGATTAATATAGTCCTTGGGAAAAGAAATCTATCAATACATATTGAAATAAAAATACACAATCTTTTGTAAAAATACACAACCAGCTGTGATGACATAGAGATCAGTCTTATAGAAATAGAAGTGCAAGTAAACATGGACAGCTGCATAAGAATGTTTTTAAAATTATATTTTATTGATTATGCTATTACAATTGTCCCAATTTTTCCCTCTTTTCCCCACTCCACCCAGTATCCCCTGTTGTCTCAGGCAATCCCCACACAATTGTTTATGTCCATGGGTCATGTGTAGGCTCTCTGGCCACTCCATTTTCTATATTGTATTCTATAGCCTCAAGGCTATTCTTTAGCTGCCTATTTGTATTTCTTAATCCCCTCATCTCTTCTTCACCCATTCCTCCACTGCCCCTCTCATCTGACAACCATCAAAATACTCTCTGTTTCTGATTCTGTCTCTCTTCTTCTTTGTTTGCTTAGTTTGTTTTTTGGATTCAACTGTTGATAGATATGTAGTTATTGCATTTTATTATTCATAGTTATATTTTTCTCAAATAAGTCCCTTTAACATTTCATGTAATAATGGTTTGGTGATGATAAACTCCTTTATTTTTTTCTTGTCTAGGAAGCTCTTTATTTGCTTTTCAATTCTAAATGATAGCTTTGCTGGATAGAGCAATTTTGGCTGTAGTTCCTCACTTTTCATGACTTTGAATATTTCTTGCCAATCCCTTCTAGCCTGCAAAGCTTCTTTTGAGAAATAAGCTGACAGTCTTATGGGAATTACTATGTAGGTAACTAACAACTTTCTCTTGCTGCTTTTAAGATTCTCTCTTAATCTTTAACCTTTAGCATTTTAATTATGATGTGTCTTGGAGTGGGCTTCTTTGTATCCATCTTGTTTGAGACTCAGTGCTTCCTGGATTTGCACGTTTATTTCTTTCACCAAATTAAGAAAGTTTTTTCATTATTTTTTCAAGTAGATTTCCAATTTCTTGCTCTTTCTCTTCTAAATTTTTGGCACCCCTATGATGCAAATGTTGGAATGCTTGAAGTTGGCCCAGAGGCTGCTTATGTTATGCTCATTTTTTGGATACTTTTTTCTTCTTGTTCTTATCAGTTATTTTTTGCTTCCTTATTTTCCAAAGCATTCATTTGATCCTCAGCTTCATCCACTCTACTGTTGTTTCTGTGTAAAGTGTTCTTTATTTTAATTAGTGTATCCTTCATTTCTGACTGGATCTTTTTTGTGTTGTTGAGGTCCTCACTAGCTCCTTGAGCATCCTTATAACCAGTGCTTTGAGCTCTACATCTGATGGATTGCTTATCCCCATTTTGGTTAGTTGTTTTTCTGGAGTTTTGATTTGTTCTTTCACTTGGGCCATGTCTTTTTGTCTCCTCATTTTGGCAATGTCCTTGTGTTTGTTTCTATGTGTTAGGTAGAGCTACTATGATGCCTTGTCTTGATAGCATGGCCTAATGTAGCAGGTGTCCTGAAAGGCCCAGTGTCACAGCCTCCCCTATCATCTAAGTTGGGTACTTGAGGTATACCCTTCATGTGAGCTGAGTAGACCCTTCTCTTGTAGTTGAGCCTTGGTTGCTGTTGGCAGATCAATGGGAGAGATTGACCTAGGCTAGCCTACTGCAAGGACTGGCTAAGACTACTGACCACCAACCTCTGTCCTCCATGGAGGATCAGCTGTGCAGGGACATGGTAGTGGTGCTCTGACTTGGTCTGTAGTTGTCCATGGGGTACACAGGCTCTGGGGTTTCCTAGATGGTGCAGGCCAAGGTCAGAGTTTAGAGTGGAATAATAATGAAGACAACTCCAATGCCTATCACTAGGAAATAGTTGAGTTCATTGCAGTACATCCATGTCATGGATATTATGTTGGCTTTGAATGAATCCATACTTGTTTACTTTGAGGGATTTCTACCATAAGAAAAACAAGATACAGAAAGGCATGTAGAATATTATTCAGCTATTGTGCTACAAAAACAAAGCAAGCTCCTCATATATGTATATTAATAATTATAAAAACATAAAGAAAAATCATTAGGAAATTAACCGTATTTAGAATAAAACTGTAATTATAGTGTTAATTTATTTTTGCTGCATTCAACCACCAATCTTAGTTGCTTACACCCACAGAATATATTGTAATGTTTGTTGATCATCAGGTTGACAGAAGTCCTCTTGATCTAGGCTGTTTTGACTTGATGGCTCTGCTTTCGATCTCAAGTCAGTCAGCTATGATTGGCTCCAGGTTATAGATTTGCCCCACGTAGCTCCTTCTGGGATCAGGCAGAAGGGGCAGTACCGACATGAGCTAAACATTAGTCATAGCAAAGGAAGAAACTCGACTTGGGTCTCTGCTCTTATCATATCTATTAGTATCCTGCTGACCAAAACAAGTCATATGGACTACATTCACCAGAGCAAGCCATGTGTCCAAGCTCAAAGTAAACATGAAGGTAAGTACCATCTCCCCACTCTAACCCCATCATATGGGTGTGGATATATAATACTACTATTAGGAATTAAGGCCAACAATTTCATTTACTATGTGTAAGATTCCATTTATATAAAATTTTACTTATATTAGTGTTCACTAAAAAAGTAATTATGGTTACATTTGTATGATATAATTTAAAGTAATTTTTAGTTTTTCTATTTTTCTGAATTATTTGAAATTTTAATTATAACTATGCATATATATTCAAAAATTATATTAACATTAACTCTCACCTGAGGATATGTTTATTGATTTTACAGAGAGAAAGAGGGAGAGAGAAACATCAATCAGGTGCTTTCTGTATGTGGCCCAACCAGTGATCAAACCTGAGACTAAGTATGCACCCAAACTTGCAACCTTTTGCTGTAGGGGACAACTCTCCAACCAATTTAGCCACCTGGCCAGGGCTATATTAAAATTTTGGATTAAGTAAAGGGTAAAAAAAGTTTACTTCCCTCTTTTTTTTCTTACTCTGATCAGAGTTCTATAACATCCATTGGCATGAAAAGCCTAAATGAGATATTTATTTGTGTCCTCCTTTTTCATTCAATCCTTATGGATAAGTCAGAATCTTTACTCTTTATGAAGGCCCAACACTAGTTGAAGGTTCTCCATCCAGTTGAGTAAAGTGGTTCTGTCTTCTTTTTATTTTCTGTGTAATTGCTAAACTCCTCCAATTTTGTCAGTTATTAGGATATTGATGTAGCATGGAAATTAACAAAAACAGACATACTTGGATGGTTTTGAAAAGACCTAGATTCTGACCATTTCAATGCTATTAATTTGTAGTGTAACAATGGGTAGACCATTGCCATTCTCTGAGGTTCATAAGCTTTCATCAATATACACAGACACACATCTAAGAATAAGCATATATGTCCATGTGTATGTGTATATATTCACTGGAATAACCATTTTATGCATGGCAAACTGAGTTCTCAGTCATGGAAACCTCTGTACCAGGCAGCTTGAGTCACCAAATTTGGTAGGACATCCTCCTCACTGAGCACAACCAACCTTCCTGGGCTGCAGCCTCTTGAGTATTTTCTCTCTAATCTCCTTCATCTTGATACTATAGAGAATAGGGTTTATCAATGGAGGAAGCAGGAAGTGGACATAGGAGAGAAGAGTATGGGCAGGCTGAGGGATGGGCACCCTAAGACAGTCAATGAGTGCCAGGAAGATCATGGGCACGTAGAAGAGGAGCACAGCAGAGAGGTGTACAGCACAGGTTTGGCCAGCCTTCCAGCGATCCTCACTGGATCCCAAACCTTGCAATACCCTGCCAATTAGGCCATAGGAGAAGAAGATAAGCAGTGGGTCCAATCCCATGGCTGATAGGACGACAAAGAGACTGTAGACTGCACCCCAAGCTCCTGGGCAGGCCAATCGAGCCATATCTGGGTGTAAGCAATAAGAATGGGTCAGGACCTGTGGGTGGCAGTAGGGCATGTGGACTAGGAGAAATGGCAGGGGCAGATGGAGACCCAGACATCGGAAAGCAATGGCAAGGCTGATCTTGCTAATGACATCATTGGTGAGAAGTGTTGGATAGTGGAGAGGATGGCAGATGGCCAGTGCCCGATCTAAGGCCATGGCAAGCAAGACAGAAGATTCCATGACAGAAAAGACATGGACAAAGAACATCTGCAGGAGGCAGGCTGAGGCAGGGACTGAATGAACATTAGCAAGGGCAAGACCCAGCAGCGTGGGCATCAGGGCCGTTGTCAAGCCAACATCAGACACACTAAGCAGGAAGAGGAAGAAATACATTGGCTGGTGCAAGGTGGGCTCCATGGCAATGATCCAGAGAATAGTACCATTGCCCAGAACAGAAAGAAGGTAAACAATGATGAGGGTTATTGTCCACCAGGATGGTACAGCTGACAGGCCCGGCATGCCCACCAGCATGAAGGTTGGTGTCATTGAAGTGCTGCTATTGGGGGCTGCCTGGATGAGGAATGTTGACATAGTTGAGGATCCCACTTTGAATTCTGGAACCTGAAAACTGATTAGAAAGATTTACTTAATCTTTTGATATATTTGCATGATATGTTCTAAAAGAACCTGTCTTTTCCTTCCCCTGCCCCACCCCTATATACATATACATTTTATTCCCTCACATACATATTGTAATATCTAGGCCATAGTTATCCTTTGCCTTGGAATTTTTATTTTTTATAATGGCCCTCAAAGCTCTGTTGATATCTTTAAATTGTTTTTCCATTTTCATTTAGCCCTGACTTTCCTTTGGCTTTTCCTAACTTCTTTTTTCCCTAAATAACAAACATTGGATGTTCCTAGGAGCATTTTTTCTACTTCTCCCAAGCCCAGGTCACCTGACTTCTGTGCTGCCTTAACATACAATTCAGTTTACTTTAATAGTTCTTATTAAGTCCATCAATTACTATTTTGTTGCTAAATCAGGATGTACTCATTTGTCTAAACTGATATATAATGAGTCTTTGCTGTTATCAATCAACTTTTGCCTTTTTCTTTAACCCTATCTCTCAGAATTTAACTTCTTAGTTCATTTTGCTGTGTATGATCCAATTTATACACTGATGTTTTTGAGAGATCTTTATTTGATTCTCTTCCTTTTCCTTAGTGGTCTTATTTACTTTTGTGCCTTCAACTAAACTCTATAAATTGATGAATCATGATATATCCTCCATGGAAATCTCTACATAGATATTCCATGTATTTTAGATAAAATAACCCCCCCCCCCAAATCTTAACAGATATATCTTAAAACCTCTTCCAGCTTCCTTAGTTAGGAGGCAGTGGTGAGAAAATTACAAAAATGACCAAAGGGAGTGGGGAGATGTCTTTTTTTCCTAAGTTAGTACTACTCACCAATTTCTCCAGATAAAAGCCTCATGATAAAAACTCTCCACAAAACATAAATAGAAAGGACCTTCCTCAACCTGATAAATGGTATGTATGAATAAACCTAACATCATACTTGATGGTGAGATTTAGAATGAGAAAAATTATCTGCTGTTGTCACTTCTTTTTTTAATGTTGTACTGTATATTCTAGATAATGTATTAAAAAACAAATGTAACTGTCCAGTTTGGTGAGTAAGTCATCAAATTATCTTTATTCATAGATGATATTAAGCTATTTGTAAAGATCATTAAGGAATCCATTAAAGAGCTACTAAAACTAATTAATGAGTTTAATAAGACCACTGTTTATGAAGTTAAGGTACACACTTCGATCGTATGTCTATATAATAACAATGAAAAATCTGAAAACAAAATTAAGAAACTAATTCATATAACATCAAATTAAAAAAATAAGTTTAAAAGATTATATTCTACTTATACATTGAAAACTATAAAACAATACTGAGAAAAAATTAAAAACTCTAAGTTAATGGACAGATATTCCACATTTATAAACTGGAAGATGATACAGTCAATACAGTTAAAATATTTATAAATATAAAATATTTAGATATTTATCAATCATCCTCAAATTTATCTATAGTTTCAACATTATCTCTAACAAAGGACCAGAAGCCTTTTTGTATGATAAAAAATGGAAATGCTATGGAAGTAGAAGAACCAAAATTATTTTGAAAAAGGAAAAACAAAGTTGGGAAAGTATACTACCTAGCTTCAAGACTTAATATAAAACAACATCAGTCAAGATGTGGCACAAAAATAATATAGGTAAATAGAATTGAGATCCTCATGCATATATGGTCAGATGATCTTCATCCAAGGGGCCAAGAATATACAAGGAGAATAGGAAAAGTCTCTTTAACAAGTGGAATTGGGAAAACTGGATCTCCTAATACAAAATAATTAAATTGTGAGTATTATACCTTACACAAAAACCAACTTAACATGAATTAAATATTTACATAAGCCCTGGAACTTAGGATAAAACATAGGAGAAAGCTTCATGACATTGGAATTGTCAATGATTTCTTGTATGACATCAAAATCATAAGTAACAAAAGCAAAATTAACAACTAGTAACAACTAGGACTATATTAAACTTAAAACTTCTGTACAGGAAAGAAAATAATCAAGGGAAAGGCAAAGTATAGAATAGGAGAAAAATTTGCAAACTACATCTGATAGAGGATTAATAATATCCAAAATATAGAAGGATCTCTTACAATTCAAGAGCAAAAAAACCAAATAGCTCAACTTTAAAAAGAAAAAGGAACTGAATACACATTTCTCCAGAGAAGACATACAAGTTTCCAATTGGAATATAAAAAGATGCTCATCATCACAAATCATCAGGGAAATGCAAATCCAAATCATAATTAGGTATCATCTCATGCTTATTGAGATGGCTATTATTTTTTTAAAAGTCCCCCCCCCCCAATACCACTTGTATATGATTTGTGGGAATATAAAATGTTGCAGTCATATGGATAACATATGATGGTTCCTCAAAAAGTTAAAAATAGAATTATCATATGATCCAGCAATCCCACTTCTGAAGATATATATATATATATATATATATATATATATATATATATATATTTAATCTCTTCACCCCCATGCTTATTGCAGCATTATTCACAATGGACAAAATATGGAAACAAATGTCCATCAATGGATGAATGAATAAAGAAAATACAGTATATACTACATACAATGAAAAGTTATTCAGCCTAAAGAAAAATCCAAGCCATATGTTACAACATGGTGGACCTGGGGGACAGTATACTAAGTAAAATAAGCCAGTCACAGAAAGATAAATACTGCATTTTTCCACTCAAATGAGGTATATAAATTATCTAACTTATAGAAACAGAGAAGAACGGTGGTTGCCAGGGTCTGGAAGAGGGAAAAACAGGGCATTACTGTTCAATGAGTACAACATTTGTTGAGTAAGATGAGTCAGTTCTAGAGATCTTTTGCACAACATTGTTCCCATAGTTAACAAGTTAAAACTTTGTAGTTAGAATTTATGTTAAGTATTCTTATATAGCAATGCTACCACATATAAGATTAAAAAATAAAGGAAAGTTGGGGCAGAGTGTACCAGAAAGAAGAAATATTTGCAATTTATGTCACTAAGAAAAATGTAAATTTGAAATATTTAAATAACTAAAACTAAAGAAGAAAAAGATGAGCAATCTAATATAAAATCTGGCTGAATATAAACAGTTGTTTATATAAGAATAAATTAAGTGCTAAACAAATGTTTAATCAATTTCATCTCTGTGGTTGCTAAAAGAATATATATATATTTCAAAAATACTAAATCATTTCCTACACATTGTGTGGGATATAATCCTAAAATTTGATAATATGTTGGAAAATAGATTAAAATACTACTTTTAGTCAAGACTGCCACTATCATAAAATAGTGTAGTCCTTTTAGGAACAATTTGGTGCATCTCATTAAAATAAAAACTTTACTTGATCTGACAATTCTAGTTCTTGATATATCTATCATAGAAAAACTCTCCTATGCATAAAGAAGCATAAATATTTTTGTTTGCAATAGGAAAAAAGTAGAGTTCTTCATAATTCACATATTATTCTGGTAACTAATAATCAAAGAGATAGTAATGATTCATAATATTATAGTTTCAAAAGCTAAGACTAGGATATATTCTTGAAAAAAGATGCATAGTGATTTGTATTTTGGTACATGTTTTAAAAGGCTCCTAAATTATTTATCTGCCAGATAGTTATATTAGTACATGTCTAGAAACAGTCCTGGAAAGATTTGCATTAAACTGATTTGATTTAAAGAAGTAATATTTGGGGAAGAGAATTAATATTAAATTGAGGATAAGAGCCAAAGATGACTTTGGTTGGCATTAACTATAATATTTCATTTCTTTTCTTGGAAAGATATTCTTGTAGCAAATGAGTATCAATTATTCAGTAAGCTCCATTATCTCCTTTCAAATTTTTCTTCTGTGCACAATTCTTTTCCTCATTAACTGTGCTTAGATTTTTGCTGTGGCTATTTGTATGATCCCAATGGGCTTCCTGGCTGCCTGTTCTGTCTTGCAATCTTTCCTCCTTACAAATCCCACGGTGTTAGGTGTTATTTCTAATTTGCAATCTGATAATGTGGCTGTGGCATCTTTCTGTAAAACCACCTGATTTTCTGCTGCTTTAAAATAAAGGCCGCTCCTTTATTGATTATAGAAACCCTTACACCATCTGGCCCTAGACAACATTTACTGCTTAAAACATTTCTATTCTATTTCTGCTTGCAGCTTAGCCTCCCAGAACTACCATGACTCCTCATATGTGTCAGTGTTTTTTACACCTTCAAAAAACAAACAAAAACAACAAAAATCATTTTATAAGTGGAATTTCCTTCTCCCTCATCATAAGGTGTATCAACATACCTCATGAGCAATGAAGCTCCAACTTGGATGTTATTTCTCTCTCCCCTGAACCTCTGCTGACCACCTTTCCTCCAACGGGCCCTGGAATGGACGGTTCACCCTTTCCTGTCACACCACATGCCCCTCCTGGCACATTCTCTGATGTAGTACCTGCCATTCCCAGTTATTAATATTTCTTTCTTTGCTTCCTCCTCCATGAACTGTTAACTTTCTCAAGAGATGGTTCTTTATTTCATTTATTGTTGCAAATCCAGTTCCTGGTTTATATCTACTTTCAAATAAATAGGCTTCATAAATCCTTTACACTTCTATTTTGTGCTTTTGCAATCCTATTTCTCTAAAATTTCTCCTGAATTTGATCTCTCTTTTTGCATTACCCACTTAATTTTAGTATTCCATAACTATCACCTTTTTCAAAATCTTCCTATACATCTGTCATGCTCACCTCACGTGAATTCCTCCAAAATGTTATTCTTTCCTTCAATGGAGTCCATTATTTTTAGTCCTACTCTTGGAGTTACTGCCTCTCTGCCTGAAATGGCCCTAGAAGGAGCGGATCTGAGTGTCTGGGTTAATAATACAGAGAACTGAAGTTTCTCACACATACCACACATTTCACAGAACATTTCTGCTCATTAAAAACAAGTCAGGTAGTGGATATGCTTGAAAGGTAAAGCAGAAAGGAGTTTGGGGTAAATGCCTGTTGAATAAAGCCTGTGAGGCTTTTGTGGAGATATTTAAGCCATCACACCAGAGCTTTCATATTTAACTGGTTCATTTCTTCCCAGAATTTTGAAATACTTCTCATACATACCTAATGAGCATACAAAAAGTACTTGAATTTTCTGCCTTTTACACTATTTACACACACATTTTAGAATTGAAGTGCCCATCCATACCTAATATAGACATATATGTATACATTCACACAAACACACACTTAACCACATTTATACACAGAAATACTCACACTTATGTAAAAAAGGGTTATATTCATGGACAAAATATTTTTGAGGCAGATGCATGTCAAACTAATAGCCATTCAAACAAAAATGCAATTCATACTCACACACGGATTTAAGGATACAGAAATATATACCGAAATATATACATGTTTATTTCCTATGATAAAAGCACATCTGAATATGTATTGACATGCATACATATACTCACATACAGAAGCACATGGAAACAAAGGCACCCATACATGCACATGCATTGCTACATATACTATACACTTATCTCCATAAATCATGAAAGGCGAATACTCTAAACCAATCTTTTCCTACCTCACACATGACAGTCACATAAATTTAAAGATTCAGTATTTATTTCAAAATGTACATATGCAGCCAATGAGTAACTCTTATCCCTTCACATACACATTTATATTCATCAAATGTTCACAAACATCCCTTCAATGATCAGCACATGTACATACATCTACATACATCAGAAATGCAGGAGATCTTAAATATATATTTTACAATCACATCTCATATCACTCAATTAGGCCATTCTTATTTTCCTTAAAATATCTGATAGGTTTCTACAAATACCAGTAAGCTTCCTTTTTCTCAAACTGAAATCTTACTTTCTATAGATTTAATTCTATGACAAAAACAAACTGGGGACATTCTCATGAAAATACATTTATAAATACTGAATAATGTTTTCTAGGAGAGGAGAAAAGTTTCACTCATTACCAGATTAGTTCTCTGCCATCTGAAAGACAACTGGCAAATGTTACTAAAGAGATGGAGAACAGGATATTTGATTATACAGAAGATCTGTAATGGAGAAATCTTGCATACATGTATAGGTGGCAGTGTTATAAATAAATTTAGTTACTTTACACTTGTGTCCGGACCTACCTGGCTGTTTGGACACTCACCACAACTTTCCCTGCTATTTACTAGACCAGCAATGAAGAGTGTGACAAAGTCTTCGGTGGTAGGCGAATGCTGAAGAATTAAAATGGCTTCAAAAAGTGTCCAGTGTGAGAGGACTTAACAGCATCAACTCCCAAGGAACTAAGCAATAGAAGGTAAACCAGAGTAGGAAGTAATGGCTAAAAGAGTGAATTTATCTTCAAGATGGTAATTGCCCCTCCACATCATGAGAGATCTGCATTTGTCTCCACATTAATCCTGACTATACCTAAAAATGATGTCTTCAGTGCTGAGCACAAAATAACTGCTGGAGACAGGTGGTGTGACCCATGGATAACCTCCTAACAAAGTACAAAATCGTATCTGGTACATTTTAAAACATGAAGATGGTAAGAGACCTATTTATACAGGGAGCATTTAAAAAACATCATAGTATATGGGGTGGAGAAATAAAAGAGTTTAGGGAAGAGAAATGATTAGGTAAATCATGGGGTCAAAATTTAGAAAATAACCTCCACTATTAGTCTCAAATCTCCATGGATAGTTGGAATATAAGGCAATGATCAGTTTTTCTGCTCTTTATGTTCAAATTATTTCTCATGCTCTGTAAAACTGGGGATGCCTATGGGATTTAGACTTGCCTTGAACAACCTGGGGACAAGGTGCCAAACGATGATTTTCGGTAGGCAGAAAGCCAGTTCATACACAGGGTATAGAAGATTCCACCACTGACTTTTCAAGGTTCCTTAAGTTCCACCATCTAAGTAAACTTTGAATTGCCTTATATAATTTTAATGTATTCCTTAGTGATATATTTATCAGCAAAATCTGTTCCATGTGACTTTCTAAAATTTGATGTTTTTCTTTTTAAAAAAATTAAAATAGGAGTGATATTGGTTAGTAAAATTATATAGATTTCAAGTATATGTTCTATAATACATCATCTGTATGTTGCATTGTGTTCATCACCCAAAATTAAATCTCCTGACAACATATAGTTGACCCTCTTTATATGTTAAATGTTTGAGGTTCAATTTCAAATACTGCATAGTTGTTCCTACTCTTTTGTATCTGTAGCTTTCTCTACCTTTTCTCCTTTTTCCCTTTCGGGGAACAATTTATCCTTACTAGACCTCGGTTGTTACCAGCACCCACAGGCCTTTTAATGCAGTACTCCTTCCGAATGAATCACTTTGTGCATCCTGCCTCTTTGCATTTCTCTAGCATAAACTTGCATACTTATACCTCTTCTCAGGCCCTACTCTTTGAGCTATTTGAAGGAAGGGAATACTATCTTTTATATTTTTCATTCCTACAATAACAACATCTTTCCATTATACATGAAATGAGTGTTGAATTTCATGAACTGTTTTAAAGAGTCCACTTATATTTTTAAATTTTCATCCTGGAGTGTGAAGCTCTTTTTAATTAAAGTATAGTTGATACAACATTATATTAGTTTCATGTGTGTACAAAATGGTAATTTGACATTTATATCCTTTACAAAGTAATCACCCGTAGAAGTCGAGTAACCATCTGTCACTGTACAAAGTTATTGCAATATTATTGACCATAATCCCTGTGCTGTACTTTACCTCCCCGTGACTTATTTACAAGTTCATAACTCTTAGTCTTCTTTACCTTTTTGCCTATCCCCCCACCACTCAACCCTCTGACAACTAATGTTTGTTTTTTTTGTAGCTATGAGTCTGTTTGTTTTGTTTGTTCATTGGCTTAATATTTTAGGAAAGAAAAACAAAAGTGTCTGCTTATACAAAAATGTCTGTTACGGCTCAGATTCTGGACCCCAGAGCTCCTTGCCTGCTACGGAGGACACTGAATTTCTTATCTCTCCAGTTGCTCCGCCCCAATTTCCCAGCCCCAATCTATCTTCCCACCCATTTTTGGATACAGTAACTTTCTAAGAATGATCAAATTAGTTGCCAATTTTCCCTTCTGTTCTTCCAAGCTCAGAAACAACCTCTACACTCTTTCTCCCCACTCCTCTTTTTTCGTTTCATCTTTCATTCCCATACACTACAATCTCCCCATTGCTTTTATCCATCTCACCTGGAGTCTGATGGTCTGATTCCACCCCTGCTTCTCCCCTTGAGCAGTTCACTCACCACATTCCGTCCTCCTTGCGATTCTCACACAACTTTTGTGTTCCAGTGGACTGCCTCAGGTGTATTCTTTATACTACCTTTGTTGCATCCCATCTGGGGGGAGTGGGGGGTATGTGAGATACAGGAAAAGTGAACACAGGTGTCCAGCTTCTTGTTGCCAGAGCCCCATGGGGGAACCTCAATGAGAATGCTGTGGTTAGTTGAGGGCCTGCTTATTCTGCCCAGAGGAAGCGCCATGATAACCTTTGGACTGCAGCAGGAATGGATGAATCCTTCTACCCCCAGCATTCAGCCCTGCTCTCATAGTCCTTGAAGCAGGTTCCCCCTCCAACCCACACTAATTTTGAGCTCATAGGCCCTCTAGGCCCTGACATCCTTCCTCTCATGCCTGAACCTGTCTACCTTTTGGCAATTACCACAGCCTTTCCCTCACCCTTTTTTCCCAGAGAGCAGATTATGAGTCCCAGATAGTGCCCCAAGCTCAGTCCACAGGGACTCTTTCTGGTTTTGTTGCTTGTTTTTGTTTTCACTAATTGTCATTAGCACAGTGGGGTGTCACATGGTACTAATAGCTAAGGCCACAGGTTCCATCTCTGCAGAGATCACTTAGTCATTTTGCTTTGCATCCCCAGGCTAAGCCCTGAGTCAATTCAAAGATTACCTGGGGTATAGACTGAAGTCTTGTTTTGCCATGGTTTGATTCCTGTCCCTGGCACATGCACACTACTGTAATAAAATCGAATTTGTCTGAAATACAACAGCTAGCTTGACTGAAACTCTTCACTCTTCTGGCCCCGTTATCTTGGCTACCTTTTTCTTTATCTTCCTAGTACTTCTTGTTGTTTATAGATGCTGTGTTTTCTGATGGATCAAATATCATTAGACAACCACAATTCCTGCACCAGCTGCAGCTTTTCCTTCATGCCCTGGACCTAATCAACCTGGGTACTCATTGTGTGCCATGCCATCCACTGCCCCCCCCCCCCCTCCAGACCTTTCAAGGGTACTTTTGTTTCTGTAATCCCTGCAGCAGACCTGGGTAACCTGATTCCAGTTCATGAGTTTATCCTGGCTCATCCCTCTCACTTCTGCTCCTTTTCAGGAGATGGTGTATTAACCTCTCTATGCCTAGGGTACAGCTAAACATCTCCTGGACTCAGGTTACTGGAAACCTCCTCTCACTTCCTTTCAGGCAACCCCAACAGGTATGATTTACTGGACCTGGGATCTACCCTCGGACTTTTTTGCTGAAGTTTAACACCACGGTCAATGAAGCAGATGACATGGACTAAGTTACTCTTGGCTCCTCAGAAGACCTATAACCCCATATCCAGATCCTGCGTTAGGTCCTCTGTTCCTGTTTAGTTCAATGTACCACTCCCTATATTTTCATTAACCTAGGATCCAGGGCTGTCTTTCCTCTGATGTCTAAACTATGGAGGGGCCTGCTAGCCATTATTAATGTGATAAATGAATCTGGCCTAATGAGTTGGAGGGAGGGACAGGATTAAACCATCCTCAGGTTCCTCTTTTTCTTAGGTCAACATGTGTGCCATTTGATATTCTGTTTTAGGAACCCACAGGCTTTCAGATTAACATTATCTAGATAAAAATTTTCACTTGCCACTTTCTAGCTGTGAGGCTAAGGATAAGCTCCTTCACATCTCTAATCTTCAATTTCCTCATCAGCAAAAGAGTTTGCATGTAATGTTAGGGAAGTATCTGGGACAATGCCTAACTACTATTATTTACTGTATGTTCCCACCAATTTCTATTCACTCCTCTTTGTTGGCTACAGTGGCTTTCTCTCAACAGATAATGTTTGAATACCTGACACATGCCAGGTATTATTCTAAGCTACAGTAATAAACAAGGGAGGTAAGATCCCTTCCTTTATGGATCTTATCTTTCAACAGGGAGTGATAGACAATAAATGAGTAAATAATTGTGACAGTTACATTTGGCTCTATGAAAGGTCTATGAGACAAACAGAAAAGGGTCATGGGATAATAAGTGGAGAGTGACTGAATACTATGGAAAAGTTAGCATTTCTGAAGGTGTTTTTAAAGCTGAGACCTAACTATTGAGAATGTCCTAGCCATGTGGCAATATGGTTGAAATATGTTCCAGGCAAGTCTCTGGCAGCGAGATGAGTTGAAGTGTGGCATTGCAGACGAATGAGAATGAGGTCAATACAATACACCTGAAGTAGAAAGAAGGTGAAGGAGACTAAAACAAGAAGACATCAGAAATACTTACATAGCTATGCCATATAATGTTATATCAGTCACAGGAGTTTTTATTCTAAGTGCAAAGAAGGATCTGAGGATGTTTTAAAAGCAAAGAAGTGTAAAAATGTGATTTGGATTTTGACAAGCAAAACATGGAATTAGAAAGACTTTTTAAGGGAACTCTTTCAAGGTAGTTTAGAGAAGAGGAAAAAGTGACCCATTATGCTGTTCAAAACAACTATATTCCTGTACTTGCATATACTTCAAGGTGGTTGAGGTTTTTTATTTGCTCAGGAGAGAAATAACAAAATTATGTTTCTATAGCCTGAATACTTACCAACTTTTGCAGTCTGTAATGCTATTTATATTATAGTTGGTTCTACTATGTCCTTCCCACCATCACTAATGCTGACTTTCCTCTTGTCTCTTGTTGCTCATTATTCCCCTTCTAAAGAATATATAGAGAAGGGAAGATGGCGACAGAGTAGAGAGCAGTGCTGATGGTGTTCTCGAGTACCAAAGCAGCTAGAGGACAGGATAAGGAGCGTGACACGTCTTCAGGACCCTAGGGATTGGAACAGGCAGCATCTGGACACAGGGGAGCACAGCCCAGAGGCAGAGGAGGCCAGCAGGACAGTAGGTGAGGCGTTCCTGACCAACTGGCCGGCGGGCCGAGGTTGGCTCTGGGCAGGGGCGGCTCTGCCCAGAGGGGCGCGTTTGACTAGGGCCAGTTCCAGGCTCCCTGGTGACTGGAAGTCTCAATAGAGAAGTGCGGGCCGCGAGGGCGAACACTGTAGGGAACCCAGAATTGAACTCTTGCAGGGGAGGGACTGTGTGAGAAACTCACCCCGGCAACAGGGAGAGGAGGCTCCGAGCGGGGCTAGAGGTGGAGGAGAAGAGTCCTGCGGGAAGCTGGAGCGGGGGAGCGGGAAGTGCACCAGCGGGGCAGCGAGAGGGCCGAAAATGGAGCTGCTGGGCCACCGGGGAAACAGCAGCTAGAAGCCCCTGCGAGGGGGGAGGCCCAACCCTGCGCAACCACACAGGCCCCCAGGCTCTGCAGGAAACTCCAAGCGGCGAGCCGGGGAGCCCACGAGCCGGGATCTAGTGGCAGGGATAACTGACCCACCATTGCCGGAGACAAAGGCCGCACCACCCACGCCTAGGAGGGGCTCATCACAGAGGCCGCTTAAAGGACTCCACGGAGAGCTGGTTGGCTTGGGGGCGTGGTGCCCGCCCCGGAAGGGCGGGACAGTGTAGGCGGACCCCCGACAGTGTTGACTGACAGCCTCCTCCCGGAACTGCGGGGGCGGGGTCAGTCGTCACACGGACCAGTGAAGTTGTGGGCTGCCCTGCAGAAGTCCTGGGGGCGCGTCCTGGGCTGGAACCTCCGCCAGGAGTGGGAGGGGGCTCCCTGCGGGCTCCAGAACACGGGCAGCCCTAAAACCCAGCCAGGCTGCAGAAGGCCCAGCCTTCCTGGGGGTGGACACTCAGAATCAGCCCTACTGTGACAATCAAAGAGGCCCTACCACGCACCAAGACCGGCTAGAATATAGACTATAGACTGTAAAGTCCTGACCAAGAAAAAGAGGCAGCCTCAGGAAAGGGATTGCTGCCAATCTCAAGCACCTGAATTATACTGAGAGCAATATGAACTATTAAGCCCCAACATATCCTTTGCAAAAATTACTCCTCACATATTCTTAATCCCCCCCATTCCTCAATCCACCTAAATACCCAAGACCCTCCCCTACTCTCGAATTAAAGTCTATTCACTCTGTGGCTATAACGCATTCCCAGTCCTCAATCTAAGTATTCCTCCCTCCCCCAGCCTTTCTAAACCCATTCTTTATTCTTTTCTTCCTTCCTTTTTTTTTTTTTTAATTTTTCTTTTCCTTTTCTTCCTGGTAAAGCCTACAGGTTCTGGCTCCACCTGGACCAATCAGAAATCATAAAGTGGGAACACACAGCTAAAACGTTTCTTTATTAATATTGATTTCTCTTTGTCTTGTGACTTTCACACCCCATCCTTCCTTCCTTTCTTTCTTTCTTTCATTCTTTCTTTCTTTCTTTCTTTCTTTCTTTCTTTCTTTCTTTCTTTCTTTCTTTCTTTCTTTCTTTCTCTCTTTCTCCTTTCTTTTTTCCCTGATAAAACCCACTGGTCCTAGCTCCACCGGGACCAAACAGAGACCATAAAGGGTGAACAGAAACCTAAACCTTTTCTTTATTAATATTGATTTCTTTTTCTCTTGGGACTTTCTCCCTTTTTTTCTTTTTCTTTTTTTTCTTTTTCTCTGCAAAAAGCCCTCAGGTCCAGGCTCCATCTGGACCAGTCAGGGATTATTAAGGGTGAACAGCCATCTAAACCCTTTCTTCTTATTATTATTATCATTTTTATTTCTTTTTTCCTTTTGCAATTTTTTTGTTTTGTTTGGTTTGGTTTGGTTTGGTTGGTTGGTTTGGTTTGGTATTTTGTTTTTGTGTTTTTTGTGTATGTTTTTGTTTTTTGGTTTTTGTTTTAGTTTTTGTTTTTGTTTCTGCTAAAAGCCCACAGGCCCAGAATATAGCCAGACAGCCCAAATAAAGGACACACCAAGAACAGCAAGTGGAGAAAATCTGGGAGATGGCAACATTGAATTCCACAAATCTCCTATCACAGAAGGGTGCTCAACTAAGGCAAGGAAGCAAAGCAGGTTAACCCAAGGAAAGAACAAAAATAAATAAATAAAGAGCAAGCAAGAACAGACACCCAAAATGGGGAAAAAAAGAATCAGTCCATCATCAAAAGGGAAGGAAGAATCCCCAGAAAGAACACAAAATGAAACAGAGGCACATGGAATATCAGATAAGGAATTCAAAAGAATGATGATAGAGAAGCTCAGTGAGCTCAGCCACATCAAAGAAAACTGTAAACAACTCCAGGAGAACTACAAAGAACTCCAGGGACATTACAAAGAACTCCAGGAAAATTACAAAGAACTCCAGGGGAATTACAAAGAACTCCAGGGAAGTTACAAGGAACTTACTGAGAACTACAACAGCATGAAAAAGGACATGGAAACTATCAATAAGTGCTAGGAGGAAATGAAGAATACAATTTCTGAATTGAAGAATACAGTAGAAGGAATCAACAGTAGGCTAGAGGAAGCAGAGGACCGGATCAGCGAGTTGGAGGATAATGTAGACAAATACTCCAAGACAGTACAAGAGAATCAAAAAAGGCTGAACAAGACTGAAGAGGGTTTAAGAGAGCTGCAGGACAACATGAAACGTAA
>PVIW01014402.1:0-23577 GCA_004026585.1 Noctilio leporinus | reverse complement strand
ACTCTGGTAGTTCTGCTATAGTTGTAACACGCCTCAGAAACTGCTATAAGAGACACTGGAGTTTCTATAGTAAAAGGAAGCAGAAACAGAGCTAGTAAGCAAAGTAAGTGTTTCTTTGAATTGTATGAAGATTCTCAATGGAACTAATGTATTCTGCTGTAGAATGAACGAATTAGCTTGAATTTGCCATTGGAATCAATGTAAGGGTCACTTTCTCATATTTATATCACTTGAAAAAATGAAACCCTGTATTTCCTATGTAGGCCTATGCCATAAAACAGAGATTCCTGAAGAAACGACAAAGTTCTTTAGAAAACAACCATTTCCTTTATTCCAGTGATTCTTCAACATAGAACTGTGGTTGTTCTGCTATAGTTTGAACACGCTTCAGAAACTGCTATAAGAGACACTGGAGTTTCTATAGTAAAAGGAAGCAGAAATAGAGCTAGGAAGCAAAGTAAGTGTTTCTTTGAATTGTATGAAGATTCTCAATGGAAGTACTGAATTCTCGTGTAGAATGAATGAATTAGCTTGAATTTGTCATTGGAATCAATGTAAGGTTCTCTTTCTCATATTTGTAACACTTGAAACAAGGAAACCCTGTATTTCCTATGTGGGCCTATGCCATAACTCAGATTCCTGAAGAAACAGCAAAGTTCCATGGAATCTTACAATTTCCAATACTCCTGTTATTCTTCAAGGTACAACTCTGGTAGCTCTGCTATATATGTAACATGCCACAGAAAGTGTTATATGAAACACTGGTGTTTCTATGGTAAAAGAAAGCAGAAACAGAGCTAGCAAGCAAAGTAAGTGTTTCTTTAAATTGTATGACGATTCTCAATGGAACTAATGAATTCTGGTGTAGAATGAATGAATTAGCTTGAATTTGTCATTGGAATCAATGTAAGGTTCACTTTGTCATATTTGTAACACCTTAAATAAGGAAACCCTGTATTTCCTATGTGGGCCTGTGTCATAACACAGATTAATGAAGAAACAGCAAAGTTCCATGGAAACTTACATTTTCCAATACTCATTTGATTCTTCATGGTACAACTCTGATAGTTCTGCTATAGTTGTAACACGCATCAGAAAGTGGTATAAGAAACACTGGTGTTTCTATAGTAAAAGATAGCAGAAACAGAGCTAGTAAGCATAGTAAGTTTTTCTTTCAATTTTATGAAGATTCTAAATGGAACTAATGAATTCTGGTGTGGAATGTATGAATTAGCTTAAATTTCTCATTGGAATCAATGTAAGGGTCACTTTCTCATATTTGTAACACTTGACATCAGGAAACCCTGTATTTTCTATGTAGGCTTAGGACATAACACAGATTCCTGTAGGAACAGCAAAGTTGCATGGAAACTTACAATTTCCAATACTCCTCTGTTTCTTCAAGGTACAACTCTGGTAGTTCTGCTATAGTTGTAACACACTTCAGAAAGTGCTGTAAGAACCAGTAGAGTTTCTATGGTAAAAGGAAGCAGAAACAGATCTAGTAGCAAAGTAAGCGTTTCTTTGAATTGTATGAAGATTCTCAATGGAACTAATGAATTCTGGTGTAGAATGAATGAATTAGCTTAAATTTCTCATTGGAATCAATGTAAGGGTCACTTTCTCATATTTTAACACTTGAAACAAGGAAACCCTGTATTTCCTATGTTGGCCTAAGCCATAACACAGATTCTTGAAGAAACAGCAAAGTTCCATGGAAACTTATAATTTCTATTACTCCTGTGATTCTTCAAGTTACAACTCTGGTAGTTCTGCTATAGTTGTAACACACTTCTGAAAGTGGTATAAGAAACACCGGTGTTTCTATAGTAAAAGGAAGCAGAAAGAGAGCTAGCAAAGAAATTAAGTGTTTCCTTGTATTGTGTGAAGATTCTCAATGAAAATCATGAATTCTGGTGTAGAATGAGTGAATTAGCTTGAATTTGCCATTGGAATCAATGTAAGGTTCAGTTTCTCATATTTGTAACACTTGAAAGAAGGAAACCCTGTGTTTCCTATGTAGGCCTATTCCATAACACAGAGATTCCTGAGGAAACAGGGATTCTTTAAGGTAAAACTGTGGTATTTCTGCTATAGTTCTATCACGCGTCAGAAAATACTCTAAGAAACACTGGAGTTACTATTGTGAAAGGAAGCAGAAACAGAGCTAGGAGTCAAAGTAAGCCTTTCTTTGAAGTGTATGAAGATTCTAAAAGAAAATAATGAATTCTGGTGTAGAATGAATGAATTAGCTTTAATTTGTCATTGGAATCAATGTAAGGTTCAGTATCTCCTATTTGTAACAATCGAAACAAGGAAACCCTGTATTTCCTATGTAGGCCTAAGTCATAACACAGAGATTCCTGAAGAAATGGCAAAGTTCTTTAGAAAGAACCATTTCAATTACTCCAGTTATTCTTCAAGATAGAACTGTGCTTGTTCTGCTATAATTCTATCACGCGACAAAAATTGCTATAAGAAACACTGGAGTTTCTATTGTAAAAGGAAGTAGAAACAGAGCTAGTAAAAAAGGTAAGTGTTTCTTTGAATTGTATGAAGATGTTCCGTGGAAATAATGAATTCTGGTGTAGAATGAATGAATTAGCTTCAATTTATCTTTGGAATCAATGTAAGGTTCATTTTCTCATATTTTTAACACTTGAAACCAGGAAACCCTGTATTTCTTATGTAGGACTAAGGTATAACACTGACATAACTGAAGAAACAGAAAAGTTGCATGGAAACTTACAATTTCCAAATACCCCATTGATTCTTAAAGGTACAGCTGTGGTTTTTGTGCTATACTTCTAACGTGCGTCATAAAGTGCTATAAGCAACACCGCAGTTTCTATTGTAAAAGGAAACAGAAACAGAGCTAGTAAACATAGTAAGTGTTTGTTTGAATTGTATGAAGGTTCTCAATGGAAATAATGAATTCTGGTGTAGAATGAATGAATTAGCTTGAATTTGTCATTGGAATCAATGTAAGGTTCAGTTTGTCCTACTTGTAACACTTGAAACAAGTAAACCTACATTTCCTATATAGGGCTAAGGTATAACACAGATGTTCCTGATAAAATAACAAAGTTCCATGGGAACTTACAATTTCCACTAATCCAGTGATTCTTCAATGTACAACTGTGGAAGTTCTGCTATTTTTCTAACACGTGTCAGAAAGTGTTATAAGAAACACTGGAGTTTATATTGTAAAAGGAACCAGAAACAGAGCTAGTAAACAAAGTAAGTGTTTCTTGGAATTGTATGAATATTCTCAATGGAAGTAATTAATTCTGGTGTAGAATGAATGAACTAGTTAGAATTTGTCATTAGAATCATTGTAAGGTCAAGTTTCTCATATTTGTAACAGTTGACACAAGGAAACCCTCTATTCCCTATGTAGGCCTAAGTCATAACACAGAGATTCCTGAAGAAACAGCAAAGTTCTTTAGAAGAGAACCATTTCTAATACTCCAGTGATTTTACAAGGTAGAATTGTGCTTGTTCTGCTATACTTCTAACACGCATCAGAAAGTGCTATAGGAAACACAGGAGTTTCTATTGTAAAAGGAAGCAGAAACAGAGCTAGTGCACTAAGTGTTTCTTTGAATTGTATGAAGATTTTCAATGCAAATAATGAATTCTGGTGTAGAATGAATGAGGTTGCTTGAATTTCTCATTGGAATCAATGTAAAGTTCAGTTTCTCATATTTGTAATACTTGAAACAAGGAAACCCTGTATCTCCTATGCAGGCCTGTGCCATAACACAGAGATTCCTGAAGAAGCAGCAAAGTTCTATGGAAACTTACCATTTCCATTACTCCAGCGATTCTTCAGGTTAGAACTGTTTTAGTTCTGCTATAGTTGTTACAAGTCTCAGAAAATAGTATAAAAAACACTAGATTTTCTACTGTGCACGTAAGCTGCAACAGAGCTAATAAACAAAGTAAGTGTTTCTTTGAACGGTATGAACATTCTCAATGCAAATAATGAAATCTGTTTTAGAATGAATGAGTTAGCTTGAACTTGTTTTTGGAATCAATGTAAGGTTCGGTTTCTCATATTTGTAACACTTGAAACAAGGAAACCCTGTATTTCCTATGTGGGCCTATGCCATAACACAGATTCCTGAAGAAACAGCAAAGTTCCATGGAAACTTACAATTTCCAATACTCCTGTTATTCTTCAAATTAGAACTCTGTAATTTCTTCTATAGTTCTAACAAGTGTCCGAAACTGCTTTAAGAAACACTGGAGTTTCTACCACACAAGGATGCAAAAACAGAGCTAATAAACAAAGTAAGTGTTTCTTTGAATGGTATGAACATTCTCAAAGCAAATAATGAAATCTGGTTTAGAATGAATGAGTTAGCTTGAATTTGTCTTTGGAATCAATGGAAGGTTCAGTTTCTCATATTTTAACACTTGAAACTGGGAAACCCTGTATTTCCTATGCAGGCCTCTGCCATAAAACAGAGATTCCTGAATAAACAACAACGTTCTTTGGAAACTTTCCATTTCCATTACTCCCGTTATTCTTCAAGTTAGAACTGTGTAATTTCTTCTATAGTTCTAACAAGCATCAGAAACTGCTTTAAGAAACACTGGAGTTTTTACTATACAAGAAAGCAGAAACAGAGCTAATAAACAAAGTAAGTGTTTCTTTGAATGGTATGAAGATTCTCAATGCAAATAATGAAATCTGGTATAGAATGAATGAGTTAGCTTGAATTTGTCTTTGGAATCAATGGAAGGTTCAGTTTCTAATATTTGTAACACTTG
This sequence comes from Noctilio leporinus, assembly GCA_004026585.1. NCBI lineage: Eukaryota > Metazoa > Chordata > Mammalia > Chiroptera > Noctilionidae > Noctilio > Noctilio leporinus. The sequence continues at coordinate 18,798 of PVIW01014402.1, read as the reverse complement.
AACCTGGGAAACCCTATGTTTTCTATGCATGCCTATGCTATAAAACAGATATTCCTAATGAAACAGAAAAGTTTTATAGAAAATTACCATTTTCATTACTCCAGTGATTCTTCAAGTTAGAACTGTGTCATTTCTGTTACAGTTCTAATAAGCGTCAGAAAGTTCTTTAAGAAACACTTGAATTTCTACTGTACAAGTAAGTAGAAACATAGCTTATAAACAAAGTAAGTGTTTCTTTGAATGGTATGAAGATTCTCAATGCAAATAATGAAATCTGCTGTAGAATGAATGAGTTACCTTGAATTTGTCTTTGGAACCAATGGAAGTTTCCGTTTCTCATATTTTTAACACTTGAAACTGGGAAACCCTGTGTTTCCTTTGCAGGCCTCTGCCATTACACAGAGATTCCTGAATAAACAGCAAAGTTCTTTGGAAATTTACCATTCCCATTTCTCCAGTGATTCTTCAAGTTAGAACTGTGTCATTTCTGCTATAGTTTTAACAAGCGTCAGGAAGTACTATAAGAAACACTGGAGTTTCTACTGTACAAGCAAGCAAAAACAGAGCTAATAAACAAAGTAAGTGTTTCTTTAAATTGTATGATGATTATGAATTCAAATGATGAAATCTTGTGTTGAATGCTTGAATTAACTTGAATTTGTTATTGCAATCAATGTATGGTTCACTTTCTCATATTTGTAATATTTGAAACCATGAAATTCTGTATTTACTTTGTAGGCAAAAGCCAAAACAAAGATTCATTAAGAAACAGCAGAGTTCCATGGAAACTTACCGTTTCCATTTCTCCAGTGATTCTTCAAGTGAGAACACTGCTATTTTTGCTGTAATTCACAAATGTGCCAGAAAGCGCCATAAGAAACAATGGAGTTTCCAGTGTCCAAATAGGCAGAAACAGCGCTTTGGAACAAAGTCAGTGTTTCTTTGAATTTGTAAGTAGATTCTCAATGCATATCATGAAATCTGGTGTAGAATGATTTAATTCACTTGAATTTGTCTTTAGAATCAATGTCAGATTCAGTTTCTCGTTTTTGTAACTTTTTTTTTTAAAGATTTTATTTCATTATTTTTGAGAAACAGGGAAAGGGAGAGAGGCAGAGAGGGAGTGAGACATCAATGTATGGTTGCTTTTCACCTGCCTCCAGCCACAGACCTGACTGGAGACCTGGTTTGCAACCTGGTTATGTGCCCTGGCTGGGGAATCAAACCTGCAATTTTTGGATTCACAGGCCGGCGCCTTATCCACTTTGCTACCAGCCAGGGCTCGTTTTCGTAACATTTGAAACCAGGAAACCCTGTTATCCCTAAGTAAGCCAAAGCCCAAATATAGATTCCTGAGGAAACTGCAAAGTTCCATTGAAACTTATCATTTCCATTTGTCCAGTGATTCTTCAAGTGAGAACTCTGCCAGTTTTGCTGCAGTTCACAAATTTGCCAAAAAGCGCTCTAAGAAACACTCAAGTTTCTATTGTCCAAGTAAGCAGAAAAAAAGCAAAGGAACAAAGTAAGTTTATCTTTGAATTGTATGAAGATTTTCAATGCAAGTCATGAAATCTGGTGAAGAATGACTGAATTAGCTTGAATTTGTCATTGGAATCAGTGTAAGGTTCAGTTTCTCAAATTTGTAACACTTAAATCCAGGAAACCCTGTATTCCCTATGTGGGCCTAAGCCAAAACATAGATTCCTGAAGAAAAAGTAAAGTTCCAATGAAACTTTCCATTTATATTTCTCCAGTGATTCTTCAAATTAGAACTCTGCTAGTTTTTTGAGTTCACAAATGTGCCCAAAAGTGCTCTAAGAAACACTGGTGTTTCTACTGTACAAGGAAGCAGAAACAGAACTAAGGAACATAGTAAGTGTATTTTTGAATTGTATGAAGATTCTCAATGCAAATCATGATATCTGGTGAAGAATGATTGAATTAGCTTGAATTTGTCATTGGAATGAATGTAAGGATGAGTTTCTTATATTTGTAACACTTGAAACCAGGAAACCCTGTATTCCCTTTGTAGCCAACAGCCAAAACATAGATTCCTGAAGAAACAGCAAAGTTCCAATGAAACTTACCATTTCCATTTTCCAGTGATTCTTCAAGTTAGAACTCTGCTAGTTTTTTGCAGTTCACAAATGTGCCCAAAAGCGCTCTAAGAAACACTGGAGTTTCTCTGTACAAGGAAGCAGAAACAGAGCTAAGGAACAAAGTAAGTGTATCTTTGAGTTGCATGAAGATTCTCAATGCAAATCATGAAATCTGGTGTAGAATGATTGAATTAGCTTGAATTTGTCCTTGGAATCAAAGTAAGGTTCAGTTTCTTATATTTGTAACACTTGAAACCAAGAAATCCTGAATTCCCTTTGTAGTCCTATGGCATAACACAGGAATTCCTGAAGCAATGGCCAAGTTCAAAGAGAACTTACCATTTCCATTTATCTAGTGATTCTTCAAGTTAGAACTCTGCTAGTTTTGCTATATTTCACAAATACAGCTGAAAGCACTATAAGAAACAAAGTAGTTTCTAGTATCCAACAAGCAGAAATGGAGCTAAGGAACAAAGTAAGTGTTTCTTTGAATTGTAGGAAGATTCTCAATGCAAATAAGGAAATCTGGTGCAGAATCATTGAATTAGCTTGAATTTGTCATTGGAATCAATGTAAGGTTCAGTTTCTCAAATTTGTAACACTTGAAATCAAGAAACACTCTATTCCCTAAGTAGGCCGAAGCCATATTATAGATTCCTGAAGAAACAGGAAAGTTCCAATGAAACTTACCATTTCCATTTTTTCAGTGATTCTTCAAGTCAGAACTCTGCTAGTTTTGCTGTAGTACACACATGTGCCAGAAAGTGCTATAAGAAACACAGGTATTTCTATTGTCCAAGGAAGTAGAAACAGAGCTAAGGAACAAAGTAAGTGTTTCTTTGAATTGTATGAAGATTCTCAATACAAATCATGAAATCAGAAGTAGAATGATTGAATTCGCTTGAATTTCTCATTGGAATCAATGTAAGGTTCAGATTCTCATACTTGTAACACTTGAAACCATTTAACACTGTATTCCCTATGTAGGCCTAAACCAAAACATAGATTCCTGAAGAAACAGCAAAGCTCTATTGGAACTTTCCATTTCTATTTGTCCAGTGATTCTTCAAGTTAGAAATCTGCTAGTTTTGCTATAGTTCACAAATATGCCAGAAAGCTTTATAGGAAACACTGGAGTTTCCATTGTCCAGGGAAGTAGAAACAGAGCTATGGAACAAAGTAAGTGTTTCTTTTAATTGTATGAAGATTCTCAAAGCAAATCATGAAATCTGGTGAAGAATGATTGAATTAGCTTGAATTTGTCTTTGGAATCAATGTATAAGGTTCAGTTTCTTATATTTGTTACACTTGAAACCAAGAAAACCTGTATTCCCAATGTAGGCCTAAGCAAAAGCATAGATTCCAGAAGAAACAATAAAGTTGCAATGAAACTTGCCATTTCCATTTCTCCAGTGACTCTTCAAGTTAGAACTCTGCTAGTTTTGGTATAGGTCACAAATGTGCCAGAAAACACTGTAAGAAACACTGGAGTTTCCAGTGTTCAAGGAAATAGAAACAGAGCTATGGAACAAAGTAAGTGTTTCTTTGAATTGTATGAAGATTCTCAATGCAAATCATTAAATCTGGTGAAGAATGATTGAATGAGCTTGAATTTGTCTTTGGAATCAATGCTAATTTCAGTTTCTCATATTTGTAACACTTGAAACCGGGAAACCTTGTATTCCCAATGTAAGCCTAAGCCTAAACATAGATTTCTGAAGAAACAGCAAAGTTCCATTGAAACTTATAATTTCCATTTCTCCAGTGATTCTTTAAGTTAGAACTCTGCTAGTTTTGTTATAATTCACAAATGTGCCAAAAAGCGCTGTAAGAAACACTGGAGTTTTTAGTGTTCAAGGAATTAGAAACACAGCTAATGAACAAAGTAAGTGTTTCTTTGAGTTGCATGAAGATTCTCAATGCAAATCATGAAATCTGGTGATGAATGATTGAATTAGCTTGAATTAGTCTTTGGAATCAATGTAAATTTCAGTTTCTCATATTTGTAACACATGAAACCAAGAAACCCTTTATTCCCCATGTAGGCCTAAGCCAAAACAAAGATTACTAAAGAAACAGCACAGTTGCACTGAAACTTGCCATTTCCATTTGTCCAGTGATTCTTCAAGTTAGAACTCTGGAATTTTGCTATTGGTCTCAAATGTGCCAGAAAGCACTGTAAGAAAAACTGGAGTCTAGTGTTGAAAGAATTACAAACAGAGCTATGGAACAAAGTAAGTGTTTCCTTGAATTGTATGAAGATTCTCAATGCAAATCATGAAATCTGGTGTAGAATGATTGAATTCCCTTGAATTTGTCTTTGGAATCAATGTAAAGTTCAGTTTCTCATATTTGTAACACTTGAAACGAGGAAACACTGTATTCCCTATGTAGGCCTAAGCCAAAATATAGATTCCTGAAGAAACAGCAAAGCTCTATTGGAACTTTCCATTTCTATTTGTCCAGTGATTCTTCAAGTTAGAACTCTGCTAGTTTTGCTGTAGTTCACAAATATGCCATAAATTTCTGTAAGAAACACTGGAATTTCTAGTGTCCAAGGAAGCAGAAATGGAGCTAAGGAACAAAGTAAGTGTTTCTTTGAATTGTACGAAGATTCTGAATGCAAATTATGAAATCTGGTGTAGAATGATAGAATTAGCTTCAATTTATCATTGGAATCAATGAAAAGTTCAGTTTCTTATATTTGTAACTTTGAAACCAGGAAACCCTGTAGTCCCTATGTAGGCCTAAGGCAAAACATAGATTCGTGAAGAAATGGCAAAGTTCCATTGAAACTTACCATTTCCATTTGTCCAGTGATTCTTCAAGTTAGAACTCTGCTTGTTTTGCTAAAAGTTCACAACACTGCCAGAAAGCACTGTAAAAAACACTGTAGTTTCTAGTGTCGAAGGAAGTAGAAACAGAGCTATGGAACAAAGTAAGTGTTTCTTTGAATTGTATGAAGATTCTCAAAGCAAATCATGAAATCTGGTGAAGAATGATTGAATATCTTGAATTTGTCATTGGAATCAATGTAAGGTTCAGTTTGTTATATTTGTAACACTTGAAACCAGGAAACCCTGTATTCCCTTTGTAGGCCTTTGCCATAACACAGAGATTCCTGAGGAAATGGCAATGTTCAATGAGAACTTAACAATTCTATTTGTCCAGTGATTCTTCAAATTAAAACTCTGCTAGATTTGCTATCGTTCACAAATGTGCCTGAAAGCACCATAAGTAACACTGTAGTTTCTAGTGTCTAAGGAAGCACAAACAGAACTAATGAACAAAGTAAGTGTGTCTTTGAATTGTATGAAGATTCTCAAAGCCAATCATGAAATATGGTGTAGAATGTTTGAATTTGGTTGAATTTGTCATTGGAATCAATGTAAGGTTCAGTTTCTCATATTTGTAATACTTAAAAGCAGGAAACCCTGTTTTCCCTGAGTAAGCCAAAGCCGAAACATAGATCCCTGAAAAAACAGCAAAATTCCATTGAAACTTACCATTTCCATTTTTCCAGTGATTCTTCAAGTTAGAACTCTGCTAGTTTTACTATAGTTCACAAATGTGCCAGAAAGAGCCATAAGAAACACTGGAGTTTCTAGTGTCCAAGGAAGCAGAAATGGAGCTAAGGAACAAAGTAAGTGTTTCTTTTAATTGTTTGAAGATTCTCAATGCAAATCATGAAATCTGGTGTAGAATGTTTGAATTACCTTGAATTTGTCATTGGAATCAATGTAAGGTTCAATTTCTCATATTTGTAACACTTGAAACCAGGAAACCCTGTATTTCCTATGTAGGCCTGAGCCAAAACACAGATTCCTGAAGAAACAGCAAAGTTCCATGGAAAGTTACCATTTCCATTTTTCCAGTGATTCTTCAAATTAAAACTCTGCTAGTTTTGCTATAGTTTACAAATGTGCCAGAAAGCGCTATTAGAAACACTGCAGTTTCTAGTGGCCAAGGAAGCAGAAACAGAGCTAATGAACAAAGCATGAGTTTCTTTGAATTGTAGGAAGATTCTCAATGCAAATAAGGAAATCTGGTGCAGAATCATTGAATTAGCTTGAATTTGTCATTGGAATCAATGCATGTTTCAGGTTCTCAAATTTATAACTTTTTAAACTATGAAACCCTGTATTCCCTATGTAGGCCTATGCCATAACGCAGAGTTTCCTGAGGAAACTTCAAAGTTCAATGGAAATTTACCATTTCCATTTGTCCAGTGATTCTTCAAGTTAGAACTCTACTAGTTTTGCTATAGTTCACAAATGTGCCAGAAAGCACTGTAAGTAACACTGGAGTTTCTTGTGTCAATGGAAGCAGAAACAGAGCTAATGAACAAAGTTAGTGTTTCTTGAATTGTTTGAAGATTCTCAATGCAAATCATGAAATCTGGTGTAGAATGATTGAATTAGCTTGAATTTGTCATTAGAATTAAAGTAAGGTTCAGTTTCTCATATTTCTAACCCCTAAAACCAAGAAACCCTGTATTCCCTATGTAGGCCTATGCCATAACACAGAGATTCCTGAAGAAACAGCAAAGTTCCATGGAAACTTTCCATTTCCATTTGTCCAGTGATTCTTCAGGTTAAAACTGTTGTAGTTCTGCTATAGTTCACACATTTGCCAGAATGTTGTATAAGAAACACTGGAGTTTCTAGTTTCCAAGGATGCAGAAATAGTGCTAATAAACAAAGTAAGGTTTCCTTTGAATTGTATAAAGAATGCCAATGCAAGTCATGAAATCTGGGCCAGAATGATTGAATTTACTTGAATTTGTCATTGGAATCAATGTAAGGTTCAGTTTCTCATACTTGTAACACTTGAAACCAAGAAATCCTGTATTCCCTATGCAGGCCTATGCCATAAACAGAGATTCCTTAAGAAAATGCAAAATTCCATGAAAACTTACCATTATTTTTTGTCCAGTGATTCTTCAAGTTAGAACTATGGTAGTTTTAGGATAGTTCAAACATGCACCAGAAAGTGCTCTAAGAAACAGTTGAGTTTCTATTGTCCGAGGAAGCAGAAATAGAGCTAAGGAACAAAGTAAATATTTATGAAGATTCTCAATGCATATCATGAAATCTGGTGAAGAATGATTGAATTAGCTTGAATTTGTCATTGGAATCAATGTAAGGTTCAGTTTCTCATATTTTTAACACTTGAAACCTGGAAACCCTGTACTCCCTATGTAGGCCTAAGACAAAAGAAAGAGATTCTTGAAGAAACAGCAAAGTTCCATGGACACTTACCATTTACATTTGTCCAGTGATTCTTCAAGTTAGAACTGTGCTAGTTCTGCTATTGTTCATACATTCGCTAGAAAACAGTATAAGAAACACTGGAATTTCTATTGTCCAAGGAAGCGGAAACAGACACATGAGCAAACTCTTTCTTTGATTTGTATGAAGATTCTAAATGCAAATCATTAAGTCTGGTGTAGAATAATTGAATTAGCTTTAATTCATCATGGGAATCAATGTAAGGTTCAGTTTCTCATATTCATAACACTTGAATCAGAAAATCCTGTATTCTCTATGTAGACCTAATCCAAAACACAGATTCCTGAAGACAGAGCAAAGTTCCATAGAAAGTTACCATTAACATATCTCCAGTGATTCTTCAAGTTAGAACTGTGCTTATTCTGCTATAATTCATACATGCGTCAGATTGTTCAATATAAACAGTTGAGTATACAGTGTATAAAAATCCACGGATAGAGTTAATAAAGAAAGTAAGTGTTTCTTTGAATTGTATGAAGATTCTCAATGTAAATAATGAAATATGGTGTAGAATGATAGAATTCGCTAGAATTTGTCATTGAAATCAATGTATGTTTCAGTTTCTCATATTTGTAACACTTGAAACATGGAAACAATGTATTTTCTATGTAAGCCTATGCCATAACATAGAGATCCCTGAAGAAATAGCAAAGTTCTATAGAAACTTTCCATTTCCCTTTCTCCAGTTATTCTTTCAATTAGAACTATGTCAGTTTTGCTATAGCTCTGGCATGCGTCAGAAAGTACTATAAGAATCAGTGGAATATCTAGTGTATTAGGATGTAGAAAAAGTGCTGATAAATTAAGTGTTTCTTTGATTTTATGAAGATTCTCCATGCAAATCATGAAATCTGGTGTAGAATGACACAGTTACCTTGCATTTGTCATTGCAATCAATGTAATGTTGTGTTTCTTATATTTGTAACACTTACATCAAGGAAACACTGTATTTCCAATGTAGACTTATGGCATAACATAGAGATTCCTGAAGAAACAGCAAAGGTCTATTAAAACTTACCATTTCCATTTCTACAGTGATTCTTCTTGTTAGATCTATGCTAGTTCTGGTATAGTTCATTCATGCCTCAGAAAGTGCTGTAAACAACGTTGGAGTATCTAGTGCATTTGGAAGCAGATACAGTTATATTACACTAAGTTAATCTATCTGTGGTATATATGAAGATTCTCCATTCAAATAATAAAATCTGGTGTAGAATGATAGAATTACCTTGAATTTGTCATTCAAAGCAATGTAAGGTTCATTTTCTAATACTTGTAACACTTGAACTAAGGAACCACTGTATTTCTAATGTATGCTTATGCCACAAGATAGATTTCCCTGAAGAAATAGCAAAGTTCTCTAGAAACTTACCACTTCCATTTCTTTAGTGATTCTTCTTGTTAGAACTCTGCTAGTTCTGCTATAGTTTAGGCATGGGGCAGAAAGTGCTATAAGAAACACTGGAATATCCAGTATAAAAGAATGCAGAAAGAATGATAATGTAAAAAGCAATTTTTTTCTGTGATATGTATGTAGATTCTCAATGCTAATAGGGAAATCTGGTGTAGTATGATAGAAGTAGATTTAATTTGTTATTGAAATCAATGTAAGGTTCAGTTTCTCAAATTCCTTCACTTGAAATAAGGAAACACTATATTTCCTATATAGATTTATACCATTACATAGAGATCCTGAAGTAATAACAAAGTTCTATAAAACATACCATTTCCTTTTCTCCATTGATTCTTCTAGTTGTAACTGTGCTAGTTCTACTATACTTCACACATACATCAGAAAGTGCTATAAGAAACACTGGAGCATCTAGTGTAAAAGAAAATAGAAACAGAGCTAATAAACTGAGTATTTCTTTGAATTGTATGAGGATTCTCAATGCAAATCATCAAATCTGGTGTAGAATGATAGAATCAGCTTGAATTTGTCATTGAAATCGATGTAAGGCTTGGTGTCTCATATTTGTAACACTTATAACAATTAAACACTGTATTTCCTTGGAACACCTATGCCTTAACACAGTGATCACTGAAGAAAAAGAACATGTTTCAATAACAAGTTACTAATTTTTCCAGTGACTCTCCCAGTTAGAACTGTGCTAGTTCTGCTACATTTGAGGCATGTGTCAAAAGTTCTATAAGAAACACTGGAGTATGCAGTGTAAAGTGAAGCAGATTCACTGCTAAGAAACAATTTAAGAGTTTCTTTTATATGTATGAAGGCTCTCAATGCAAATAATGAAGTCTTTTGTAGAATGTAAGAATAAGCTTGATTTTGTCATTAAAACTAATATAAAGTTTAGTTTCTCTATTTGTAACACTTGAAACAAAGAAATTAGCTATTTTCTTTGAACTCCTATGCCTTAACATAGAGATCATGGAAGAAACAGTTAGGTTCTATAGAAACATACCATTTCCATTTCCAGAGTGGTTCTTCTGGTAAGAACTGTGCTAGTTTTGCTATAGTTTGGGCATGTGTCAGAAAGTGTTACAAGAAATACTGGAGTATCTATTGTAAAATGAAGAATATGCAGTGCTAAAATCTAAGAAACCAACTAAGAATGCCTGTGATATGTATTAAGATTCTCAATTCAAATAATGAAAGTTGGTGTAGAATGTAAGGATCTCCTTGAATTTCTTATTCAAATCAAAGTATCATAAAATTTTTCATATTTTTAACACTTGAATCCAATAAAAATTGTATTTCCTATGAAGTCCTATGCCATAACATTGAGATCATTGACGAAAACATAAAGTTCTATAGAAACTTACCATTTCCATTTCTCCAGTGTCTCTTCTAGTTAGAACTGTTCTAGTTCTGCTATAGTTTAGGCATGTGTCAGAAAATGCTATAAGAAACACTTGAGTTTCTAATGTTACAGGAAGCAGACACAGTGCTAAGGAAGAAAATGTTTTTGATATATGTATTAACATTCTCAATTCAGATAATGAAATCTGTTGTAGAATGTAAGAATCAGCTTGAATTTCTCTTTGCAATCTATGTATAGTTCAGTTTCTCATATTTGTAACACTTGCAACAAGAAAACACTGTATTACCTATGAAGTCTTATGCTGTAACATAGCGATCATGGAAAAAACATTAAAGTTCTATAGAAACTTACTATTTCCATTTATCCAGTTATTCTTTCAGTTAGAACTGTGCTAGTTCTGCTATAGTTCAGACATGTGTCAGAAAATGCTATTGGAAAAACTAGAGTATCTATTTTTACAGGAAGCAGGACACAGTGCTAAGAAAAAGTAAGAGTTTCTGTTATATGTATGAAGATTCTCAATGCCAATAATGAAATCTGGTGTAGAATGTAAATATTAGGTTGAATTTCTTATGAAATCAATATAAGGTTATGGTTCTCATATTTGTAACACTTAAAACAAGGAAACACTGTATATCCTATGAAGACCTAAGCAATAACTTTGAGATCAGTGAAGAAACAACCAAGTTCTGTAGAAACTTACCAAAGCCATTTCTCCAGGGATTAATCTACTTACAATTGCACTATATCTGCTATTGTTCATGCATATGTCAGTAAGGTATGTTAGAAAGACTGGGGTATCTAATGCAAAAGGAAGCAGACACAGTGCTCAGAAACAAAGTATGATTTTCTGTTATATATATGAAGATTCTCAATTCAATAATGAAATGTGCAGGAAAATGTAAGGATCAGCTTGAATTTTTCATTGGCATCAATGTGTGGTTCAGGTTCTAATAAGTGTAACACTTGAAACAAGGAAACAGTGTTTTTCCTATGAAGTCCAATGCAATGCCATGGATATCACTGACGAAACAATAAATTTCAATAGAAAGTTTCCTATTAGACTTCCTCAGGGATTCTCCTAGTTAGAACTGTGCTATACTTTGGGCATGTGTCGAATGCACTGTAAAAAAAAAAAAAAAAAAAAACTGTAATATGTAGCGTAAAAGGAAGCAGAAACAGTGGTAAGAAACAAAGTAAATATTTCTGTGATATGTATGAAAATTATCAATGCAAATAAGAAAATCTGGTGTAGAAGTAAGAAACAGCTTGAATTTTTCTTTCAAATCAATGTAAGATTCAATTTCTCATGTTTGTAACACTTAAAAGAAGGAAACGCTGTATTTCCTATTAAGTCCTGTGCAATATCATTGAGATCACTGAATAAACATTAAAGGTTTACAGAATCTTAACAATTGTATTTTTCCAGGGCCCTTAAAAAAATACAGTGTTTTCTTCTTTCAAGAGTTACAAATGTCTACACCGGCTATCATTATTTGCATTCAGAATCTTCATACATATCAGAGAAAATCTTACCTTGTTTCTGAGCACTGTGTCTGCTACCTTTTTAAATAGATATTCAAGTGTTTCTTACAGTACATTCAGACAAATGTCCAAAATATAGCAAAAATAGCACAGTTCAAACTAGAAGAATCACTGGAAAAATGGAATTTGTAAGTTTCTATAGAACTTTACTTTTTCTTAAGTGATCTCAAGGTTATCGTATAGTATTTTATAGGAAATACAGTGTTTCCTGTTTTAAAGTGTTATGAGAAAGTGAACCTTACATTGATTTCAAAGAAAAAAAAACAAACTGATTCCTACATTCTGCTTCAGATTTCATTATTTGCATACATATCATGGAAACCCTTGCTTTCTTTTTTAGCAATCTGTCTGCTTCATTTTACACCATATACTCCAGTGTTTCTTACGGTACTTTCTGACCGAACCTGAACTATCATAGAAGTAGCTCTATTCTAACTGGAAGAATCACTGGAGAAATACAATTGGTAAGTTTCTATATAACTGATTTTTTCAGTGATCTCAATGTTATTGGATACAACTTTATAGGAAATACAGTGTTTCCTTGTTTTATGTGTAAAAAAATGAAAAACTGAACCTTACCTAGATTTCAAAGAGAAATTCAAGCTTATACTGACATTCTACACCAGATTTCATCATTTGAATTGAGAATTTTCATTCATTTCACAGAACCTTGTATTTGTTTTTGAGCAGTATGTCTACGTCCTTTTACCCTGGATATTCCAGGGTTTCTCACAGTACATTGCGACACATGTCCAACTGTAGCAAAAATAGCACAGTTCTAACTAGAAGAATCACTGGAGAAATGCTTTGAGAACCTTCATGTATATAACAGAAACTCTTACACTGTTCCTGAGCACTGTATCTGATTCCTTTTGCACTAGATACTGAACTGTTTCTTATAGAACTTTCTGACACATTCCTCAACTATAGCAGAAATAGCACAGTGCTAACTAGAAGTATCACTGAAGAAAGGAAATTGATAAGTTTCTATAGAACTTTACTGTTTCTTCAGTGATCTTAACAGTCTTATTGCAAAGGACATCTTTGGAAACACAATGTATTCTTTTTTTCAAGTGTTACAAATATGAGAAACTGAACCTTACTTTGGTTTCAATTCTGAATTCAAGCTGATTATTACATTCTACACGACATTTCATTTTTAGCACTTAGAATTCTGATACATATAATATATACTCTTACTTTGTTTCTGAGCACTGTGTCCTATCTTTTTAAACTAGATACTCCAGTGTTTCTAACAGTACATTCTGACACATTCCTGCACTACAGCAGTTATAGCATAGTTCTAACTAGAAGATTTAGTAGAGAAATGCAATTGGTAAGGTTCAATAGAACTTCTCTGTTTCTTCAATGATCTCAATATTATTTCTTAGGGTGTCATAGGAAGTACAGTGTTTCCTTCTTTTAAGCGTTTTAAATATGAGAAACTGTATCTTACATTGATTTCAGTGAGAAATTTAAGCTGATTCTTTCATTCTAAATCAGATTTCATTATTTGCATTGAGACTCTTCATACATATCACAGAATCTCTTACTTTGTTTCATAGCACTGTATCTAATTCCTTATACAATAGGTATTCCAGTGTTTTTTACAGCACATTATGACCCTTGCACATACTATAGCAGAAAGTGCACTGTTCTAACTAGAAGGTTCATTGGAGAAATGGAATTGGTAGATATATAAAGACCTTTATTTTTTCTTCTGTGATTTTGATATTATTGCATAGAAATTACAGTGTTACTTTCTTTCAAGTGTTACAAATATGAGAAAATGAATCCAAAATTGATTTCTATGAGAAATTCAAGCTGATTCTTTCATTGGACACCAGATTTCATTCTTTGCAATGAGAATCTTCATACATATCACAGAAACTTTCATTTTGTTTCCAAGGACTGTTTCTTTTTCATTTTACCCTAGATGTTCCAGTGTTTTTACAGCATCCTCTGACACATACTCATACTATGGTAGAAATAGCACTGTTCTAAGTAGAAGAATCATGGTAGAAATGGAATTGGTACATTTACATAGAACTTCCCTGATGTTTCAGTGATCATGACCTATTTTCATAGGACTTCATAGGCATTACTCTGTTTCCTTGTTTCAAATGTTACAAATATGAGAAAATAAACCCTAAATTGATTTCAATGAGGAATTCAAGCTTACATTCTACATTCTACACCAAATTTCATTATTGGCATTGAGAATCTTCATACATATCACAGAGATTCTAACCTTTTTCCTATCAATGTTTTTCCTCTCCTTTACACTAGCTATTCTACTCTTACTTAAAGTTTAACCTGACACTTGCCAATACTGTAGCAGAAGGAGCACAGTTTTAAGTACAAGAATTGTTGCAGAAATGGAATTCGTAGATTTTTATAGAATTTTACTGTTTCTTCAGTGATGAAGTCTCTTTGCATAAGACTTCATTAGGAATTAAAGTGTTTCCTAGTTTCAAGTGTTTCAGATAGAAGAAACTGAACCCTAAATTGATTTGAATGAAAACTCAATCTGATTGTTATATTCCATACCAGATTTCATTATTTGCATTGAGAACCTTCATACATGTCACAGAAACTCTGTTTTCTAGCATTGTGTCTGCTTCAATTTACACTAGCTGTTCCAGTGTTTCTTAGAGCACGCTCTGATTGATACACATATTTTTGCAGAAAAAGCACAGCTATAATCACTGGAGAAATGGAAATGGTACATATTTATAGATTTTTACTGTTTCCTCAGTGATTATGAACTATTTGCACAAGACATTATAGGAATTACCATGTTTCCTTGATATAAGTGTTATAAATGCAAAACTCTGATCAGTAAGTTGATTTCTTTTATTTTCTTTTTAATTTTATTGTTGTTATATTACATCCATCACCTTTTTGCTCCCCTCTGTCCCCCTCCCCACGCACCCATTCCCCACAAAGTCAAACCCAACTGTTGTCCATGTCCATGTTTCCTTTATACTAGGTTCTTATCTAAGCTGCTCCCCTTTTTTGCCTCTGCCTCCCCCATCCCACAACCCCTTTGCTACTGACCACTGAAGGTCTATTCATTGTATTCATATATTTGGTTCTGCTTTGCTTGTTGTTAGTTTTGCTCATTATTGTCCCGTAATGGGTGAGATCATATGATATTTGTCCTTCACTGACTGGCTCATTTCACTAAGCATAATACTCTCCAGTTCCATCCATGTTGTTGCAAAGGGTACAAGTTCCTTCTTTCTTTCTGCTATATACAATTCCATTGTGTAAATGTACCAAAGTTTTTTGATCCAATCATCCACCGATGGGCACTTAGGCCATTTCCAGCACTTGGCTATTGTAAATAGTGCTGCTATGAACATAGGTGCACATAGGTTCTTATGAATTGGTGTTTCAGGATTCTTTGGGTATATCCAAGTAGTGGAATTGCTGGATCAAAAGGCACTTCCATTTTTAGTTTTGTTTTTTTTTTAAACCCATACTGTTTCCACAGTGGCTGCACCAGCCTACATTCCCACCAACAGTGCCCCCCATCCTCGCCAACACTTGTTGTTTATTGATTTGCTGATGATTGCCATTGTGACAGGTGTGAGGTGGTATCTTATTGTGGTTTTAAATTGCATCTCTCTGATAACTAGTGATGTTGAGCATTCTTTCATATGCCTCTGGGCCCTTTGTATATCTTCCTCAGTGAGTTGTCTGTTCAGGTCCTTTGCCCATTTTTTAATTGGGCTGTCTGTCTCCCTGGTGTTGAGTCCCATTAGTTCTTTATATGTTTTGGAGATCAGACCCTTGTCTAAGCTATCATGGCAATTATGTTTTCCCATATAGTTTGTTCCTTTTGAATTTTGCTGATATTTTTTTACCTGAACAGAAACTTTTCAATTTGATATAGTCCCATTTGTTGATTCGTTCTTTTATTTCCTTTGCCCTTGGTGAAATATCCGTAAACATATTTTTGCATAGGATATCCAAAAGTTTACTGCCTATATTTTTCTCCAGGATCTTTATGGTGGCACTGCTTATGTTTAAATCCTTTATCCATCTTGAGTTTATTTTGGTGTATGGTGTAAGTTGATGGTCTAGTTTTATCTTTTTGCATGTTGCTGTCCAGTTCCCCAAACACCATTTGTTGAAGAGACTGTTTTTACTGCATTGGATGTTCCTTCCCCCTTTGTCAACTATTAGTTGGCCATAGAGTCCTGGGTTAATTTCTGGGCTCTCTATTCTGTTCCATTGATCTATATGTCTGTTCTTATGCCAGTACCAGGCTGTTTTGATGACAGTAGCCTTGTATTATTGTTTGAAGTCCGGTATTGTGATTCCTCCTACCTTGTTCTTCTTTCTCAAGATTACGGTGGCTTTTGGTGGATGTTTTTAGCTCCATATAAATTTTTGAAGTATTTTTTCTATTTCTGTGAAGTCTGTCATTGGTATTTTAATTGGGATTGCATTGAATCTGTAGATTGCTTTGGGTAGTATGGATATTTTAATGATGTTAATTCTTCCCATCCATAAACATGGTAGATGCTTCCATATACTTGTGTCTTCCTTGATTTTTTTCATTGTTCTGTAGTTTTCTGAGTATAGGTCTTTTACCTCCTTAGTTAAGTTGATTCCTAGGTATTTTATTTTTCTTGTTGCTATGGTAAATGGGATTTGTTTTTTCACTTCTATTTCTGTTGTTTCATCATTGGTATACAAAAATGCTTTTGATTTCTGGACATTGACTTTATACCCAGCTATTTTGCTAAATTTGATTATTAGGTTCAGTAAGTTTTTGGTGGAGCCCATCGGGTTTTGTATGTACACTATCATATCATCTGCAAATAATGACAGTTTGACTTCCTCCTTTCCAATTTGGATACCTTTGATTCCTTTTTCTTCTCTGATGGCTATAGCTAGAACTTTCAAGACACTGTTGAAAAAAAGTGGAAAAAGTGGACAGCCTTGTCTAGTTCCTGATCTTAGGAGGAAAGCTTTCAGTTTTTGTCTGTTAAGTATGATGTTGGCTTCAAGTTTCTCATAGATGGCCTTTATGATGTTGAGGTATGCTCCCTCTATTCCCATTTTGCTGAGGGTTTTTTATCATAAATGGTTGCTGCACTTTATCAAATGCTTTTTCAGCATCTATTGATATGATCATATGGTTTTTATCTTTCAATTTATTGATGTGGTGCATTAAATTTATTGATTTACAACTGTTATACCATCCTTGCATTCCTAGGATGAAACCCACTTGATCATGGTGTATGATCTTTGTAATATACTGTTGAATCCGATTGGCCAATATTTTGTTGAGAATTTTAGCATCTATGTTCATCAGAGATAATGGCCTGTAGTTTTCTTTCTTAGTTGTATCTTGCCCTGGTTTTGGGATTAGAATAATATTGGCCTCGTAGAAAGAGTTTGGGCGTCTTCTCTTTCCTGAACTTTTTGGTATAGGCTGAGAAGGATAGGAGTTAGTTCTTCTTTAAATGTTTGGTAAGCCCTGGCTGGTAGCACAGTGGATAAGGCGCTGGCCTGTGAACCCAAAGGTCACAGGTTCGATTCCCCAGCCAGGGCATATAACCAGGTTGCAAACCAGGTCTCCAGTCATGTCTGTGGCTGGAGGCAGGTGAAACGCAACCATACATTGATGTCTCTACCACTCTGCCTCTCTCCCTTCCCCTCTCTCTAAAAATAATGAAATAAAAATCTTTAAAAAATAAATAAAATAAATGTTTGGTAAAATTCACCTGTGTAGCCATCTGGTCCAGGGCTTTTGTGCTTTGGGAGATTTTGGATTACTTCTTTAATTTCACTAGTGGTTATTGGCCTATTCAGTCTTTCTGCTTCTTCTGGGTTCAGTTTTGGTAGATTATACCTTTCCAGAAATGTGTCCATTTCATCCAGGTTGTCATATTTTTTTTGTCATATAGCTGTTTGTAGTAATTTCTTACAATCTTTTGTATTTCTGAGGTATCCGTTGTGATTTCCCCTCTTTCAGTTCTGATTCTGTTTATTTGAATCCTCTCTCTCTTTCTTGATGAGTCTGGATAAGGGCTTGTCAATTTTGTTAAAATTTTCAACGAACCAGCTCCTGGACCTGTTGAGTCTTAGAATTGTAGTTTGAATCTCTGAGTTATTTAGTTCTGCTCTGATCTTGATGATTTCCTTCCTTCTACTTGCTCTGGGCTTTGGTTGTTGTTGCTCCTCTAGTTCTTGCAGCTTTGTGGTTAGGTCGTTTTTATAAACTTCTTGTAACCTTTTTTGGAAGGCCTGTATTGCTATAAATTTCCCCCTGAGAACTGCCTTTGCTGTATCCCATAGGTTTTGGGCTATTGTGTGTTCATTGTCATTTGTTTTCAGGAACTTTCTGATTTCATCTTTGATCTCATTGTTGACCCCTTCATTGCTTAAAAGCACATTATACAGCCTCCAGGAGTTAGAGAATTTTTGTTTATTTCCCTTGAGATTGGTTTCTAGTTTCAAGCCATTGTGATCTGAGAAGATACTTTGTATGATTTCAATTTTCCTGTATTTGTGGAGGTTTGTCTTGTGACTTACCATGTGATCTATCTTGGACAATGATCCATGTGCATTTGAAAAGAATGTGTATTTTGCTTCTTTCGGGTAAAAGACCCTGTATACATCAGTTAGGTCCATTTCCTTTAGAGTGTTGTTCAATGCCACAACATCTCTGGGGATCTTTTGTTTGGAAGATCTGTCCATTATTGATAGTGGGGTATTAAAATCCCCTACTATTAGTGTGTTGCTGTCTATGTCTTTCTTAAAGTCTTCCAAGATTTTCCTTATATATTTCGGAGCTCCTATGTTGGGTGTGTATATGTTTATCAGATTTATTTCTTCTTGATGGATTGTTCCCTTAAGTATTATGAAATGTCCATCTTTGTCCCTTTTTATGTCCTTCATTGTAAAATCTATTTTATCTGAAATCAGTTTTGCTACTCCAGGTTTTTTTTCATGTCCATTTGCTTGATATATAGTTTTCCATCCCTTCACTCTCAATCTGTGTCGATCTTTTGTTCTGAGGTGGGTCTCTTGAAGACAGCATATATGTGGGTCATGTTG
>PVIW01014401.1:13670-23684 GCA_004026585.1 Noctilio leporinus | reverse complement strand
GAATGAGAGCCTTGCTGGGTAGAGTATTCTTGGTTGCAGGCCTTTGTTGACCATGACTTGAAATACTTTTTGCCATTCCCTTCTGGCTTGAATTGTTTCTGTTGAATAATCATTGGATAGCCTTATTGGAGCCCCTTTGTATGTTATTTGTCTTTTCTCTCTTGATGCTTTTAGGATTCTCTCTTTGTCTTTGAAATTCACCATTTTCATAACAATGTGCCTTGGTGTTGGTCTGTTTGGGTTGATCCTCATTGGGACCCACTGTGCTTCCTGAACTGGATTCATGTTTTCACTCATCATGTTAGGGAAATTTTCTATCATGACTTTTTTGAACCGGTTTTCCATTCCTTGTTTCTCTTCTCCTTCTGGTATCCCTATGATACGGATGTTGTTACGTTTCATGTTGTCCTGCAGCTCTCTTAACCCCTCTTCAGTCTTGTTCAGCCTTTTTTGATTCTCTTGTACTGTCTTGGAGTATTTGTCTACATTATCCTCCAACTCGCTGATCCGGTGCTCTGCTTCCTCTAGCCTACTGTTGATTCCTTCTACTGTATTCTTCAATTCAGAAATTGTATTCTTCATTTTCTCCTGGCACTTATTGATAGTTTACATGTCCTTTTTCATGCTGTTGGAGTTCTCAGTAAGTTCCTTGTAACTTCCCTAGAGTTCTTTGTAATTTCCCTGGAGTTCTTTGTAATTTCCCTGGAGTTCTTTGTAGTTCCCCTGGAGTTGTTTACAGTTTTCTTTGATGTGGCTGAGCTCACTGAGCTTCTCTGTCATCATTCTTTTGAATTCCTTATCTGATATTCCAGGTGCGTGTTTCATTTTGTGTTCTTTCTGGGGATTCTTCCTTTCCTTTTGGTGATGGACTGATTCTTTTTTTCCCCATTTTGGGTGTCTGTTCTTGCTTGCTCTTTATTTATTTATTTATTTTTGTTCTTTCCTTGGGTTAACCTTCTTTGCTTCCTTGCCTTAGTTGAGCACCCTTCTGTGATAGGAGATTTGTGGAGTTCAATGTTGCTGTCTCCCAGATTTTCTCCACTTGCTGTTCTTGGTGTGTCCTTTATTTGGGCTGTCTGGTTGTATTCTGGGCCTGCGGGCTTTTAGCAGAAACAAAAACAAAAAACAAAAAACAAAAACAAACAAACAACAACAACAAAAAAACCAAAAACAAAATATCAAATCAAACCCCCCCCCAAAAAATATTGCACAAGGAAAAAAGAAATAAAAATGATAATAATAATAAGAAGAAAGGTTTTAGATGGCTGTTCACCCTTAATAATCCCTGACTGGTCCAGATGGAGCCTGGACCTAAGGGCTTTTAGCAGAGGGGAAAAAAAAAGAGGAGAATGTCACAAGAGAAAGAGAAATCAATATTAATAAAGAAAAGGTTTAGGTTTCTGTTCACCCTTTATGGTCTCTGTTTGGTCCAGGTGGAACTAAGACCAGTGGGTTTTATCAGGGAGAAAAGAAAGGAGAAAGAAAGAAAGAAAGAGCGAAAGAAAGAAAGAAAACACACACACACACACACACACACACACACACACACAAAAAGATGGGGGGAGAAAGTCACAAGACAAAGAGAAATCAATATTAATAAAGTTTTTAGCTGTGTGTTCCCCCTTTATGATTTCTCATTGGTCCAGGTGGAGCCAGAACCTGTGGGCTTTACCAGGAAGAAAAGGAAAAGAAAAATTAAAAAAAAAAAAAAAAGAAAGAAAGAGGAAGGAAGAAAAGAATAAAGGGTTTAGAAAAGCTGGGGAAGGGAGGAATACTTAGATTGAGGACTGGGAATGCGTTATAGCCACAGAGTGAATAGACTTTAATTTGAGAGTAGGGGAGGGTCTTGGATATTTAGGTGGATTGAGGTATGTGGGGGGGATTAAGAATATGTGAGGAGTAACTTTTGCAAAGGATATGTTGGGGCTTAATAGTTCATATTGCTCTCGGTATAATTCAGGTGCTTGAGATTGGCAGCAATCCCTTTCCTGATGCTGCCTCTTTTTCTTGGTCAGGACTTTACAGTCCATAGTCTATATTCTAACCGGGTCTTGGTGCGTGGCAGGGCCTCTGATTGTCGCAGTAGGGCTGATTCGGAGTGTCCGCCCCCAGGTAGGCTGGGCCTTCTGCAGCCTGGCTTGGTTTTAGGGCTGCTGGTGTTCTGGAGCCTGCAGGCAGCCCCCTCCCACTCCTGGCGGAGGTTCCTGCCCAGGACATGCACCCAGCACTTCTGCAGGGCAGCCCGCAACTTCGCTGGTCCCTGTGATGACTGGCCCCACCCCCGCAGTTCCGGGAGGAGGCTGGGCCTGTCAGTCAACACTGTCCGGGGTCCGCCTACACTGCCCCGCCCTTCCGGGGCGGGCACCATGCCTCCAAGCCAACCAGCTCTCCTCGGAGTCCTTTACTCGGCCTCTGTGATGAGCCCCTCCCAGGTGTGGGTGGTGCGGCCTTTGTCTCCGGCAATGGCGGGTCACCCGCCACTAGTTCCCTGCTTGCGTGCTCTCCGTTTGGATTTTCCCGCGGAGCCTGGGGGCCTGTGTGGTTGCGCAGGGCTGGGCCTCCCCCCTCGCAGGGGCTTCTAGCTGCTGTTTCCCTGGTGGTCCAGCAGCTCCGTTTTCGGCCCTTTTGCCGTCCCGGCCGGTGCACCTCCCATTCCCCCCCACCCTGCTCCGGCCCTCCGCAGGACCCCTCTCCGCCTCCAGCCCTGCTCACAGAGCTCCTCTCCCCGTTGCCATGGTGAATCTCTCACACAGTCCCTCCCCTGCAAGAGTTCAATTCTGCGTTCCCTAAGGCGTTTGCCCTCGCAGCTCGCACTTCACTGCTGAGACTTCCAGTCACCAGGGAGCCCAGAACTGGCCCCAGTAAAACGCGCCCCTCTGGGCACAGCCGCCCCTGCCCAGAGCCGACGTCGGCCCACCGGCCGGTTGATCGGGAACACCTCACCTACTGTCCTGCTGGCCTCCTCAGCCTCTGGGCCGCGCTCCCCTGTGTCCAGATGCTGCCAGTTCCAATCCCCAGGGTCCTGAAGACGCCTCACGCTCCCTATCCTGTCCTCTAGCTGCTTTGGTACTCAAGAACACCATCAGCACTGCTCTCTGCTCTGTTGCCATCCTCATTACCTTCTTTAATGTGAAACTGCACTTTTCACCACCTGTCACCACTGCTGCCACCACACCACTTTCCACCCCAGCTTCACCCCTCTTACTTGTCTGGATGAATATTTCTTCTTTATATTTTTGTTTATTGGACTTGCATGCAGCTCAGTTTTCTGTAACTTCTGGTTGTCTCCAGTGCTGGGGCAGTCTTTCTTAGTTGTGGAGAGAGACAACTTGTCTACCTATGCCTCCATCTTGGCCAGGAGTCCAACATACAGGTTTTTTTTTTTTTTAAAAAAAGACTTTATTCATTATTTTTAGAGAGAGGGGAAGGGAGGGAGGAAGAAAGGGAGAGAAGCATCAATGTATGGTTGCCTTTCACCTGCCTCCAGCTGGGGACCTAGCTGGAGACCTGGCTTGCAACCCAGCAATGTGCTCTAACTGGGAATTGAACCAGCCACCCTTGGGTTCACAGGCAGATGCTCACCATACATACATATTTAATATGTAAAATGCACTTACTCTGTGCCGCCATGTGTTGATATTACAATTACATTAACAATTAAGGAATACACAGTGCTGTTGTTACAGAGTTCAAGAAGGTTGAAAAAGTAGGTAGAAACTATATGAAATGTAGTTACATATCTTGAGTTTATTTGGTGAGAATTAATGCCAAATATTATTTTTATAAATTGTATCAATCAACCAGTGATTAAGCCCATACAATGCTAGGTAAGTAGCTTAATTGCTCCCTCTCCATAGGAGATTCCTTTACTGCCTTGCTTCATAAACCATTTCTTTTTTTAATATGAAATTTAATTTGATGTTTAAAATAGCCAAAAGCAAGTCTAAATGTCCAACAATAGAAAGCAAGTTGAATTAAAGCTACTGAGCATATGCAGTGGCATGTTTATTAACACAGAAAGATGCTTATATATTGTTACTTGAAAAAGGAGGTGGCAAAGTTATGCCTGGTGGTATAATAATTTTGTTATGAAAAAAGGGATATGTATATAACTAAAGGAAAAGTAAAGTCTGCAACAATCTCAGGTATCATCTGTGGTTATTTATGTGTAGAGAGTTTATGGTTAAGTCTTATATTTCCATTTATGTATTCTTACATAATTAGATATTTAATCATTTAAATAATCCACTTGTATATTATGTGTATAATCATCATCATCTACCTATCTAGTATGTCTGATGTTTGATCTCCTCATTCTAGCCTAGAAAATTTTACTTTCATGGAAGACAGAATGAGGGAACCGAATTTGGTTCCTCACCCTGACTATCCATTTCCACAACAGATAAATGCAGATAATGTCCATTCTGTTTAGTTGTTGTTGTTGTTGTTTTGGCTTAAAAAAATTTAATGTGTGCCTACTTTCACTACCCAGGCCTGATTTAGGCTCTGGGAATAAAAGTGATTTGAACATGGTTAAAATATTGGTTGACTGTCTTCCTTTGCCTTAATAACTATGTAATGTTTGCACATTACAACCAGTTAATTTTCTAATGCTATTTTGATATAGCTTTACTTTTTTCTCCCTTGATGCAATAACTGATTAAGTCTCTTAAAAGTCTCACATTACTATTGTGCCTTCACTAATAATTTGTTTTCACCAAACACCACATCTAGGGGACGATTATAATCTTGATAAGGTATGTCATCTCGAAGAAGTTACTTAAACTCTGTTGATTTCAGTTTTTCAAATTGTATGAGTACTATATTATATTGGCTTCAAAGATCTTTCAATTCTAAAATTGTATGGTTATAAAATTCTGCTTCTCCTTCAAGGGTATGGAGAGATATTAAGCCTCTAGACTAATTGAAAATGAGAAAATGAATTCCTATTTGTCAACAGGCTTTTGAGACATTCTTGATAATTGTATCTTAGAGAGTCAAGACTTATGGATTTACCATTTACACACATGAAAATCCCCCTTGCTGCATCATAGTATTCTGAATCAGTTGCCACTAACATCTATTCAAGAAATGCCCATATAATAACTCTTTACTAAATATAATCAGGAAGGAGATATTCTAAATATTAAAAAAATAAAAGCAAGTAAATGATGGGATAATATGTTTTACTGTTCCCTTTGTTTTTAAGATGTCTTAACGAATTCCAGTTTTATTCTCTAGTATTTCTTGTAATTGATTACTTCTAAGAAAATCTGTTTGAAGAAGCAAGAATACCTTTGTTTATAGGTATTTGACCCTCCATTTCAAATCTGATAAAAATTTGAACATAAACATTTATGCTGTATTTGATAAAATTATTTGATTTTGAAAACTAGCAATGCCACCTTGTGGATAAATGATGACAGCAATGGATTGTGTGAGAGAACTTTCATGTATTATCTATGAAATTGAAATCATCTAACTTATCAAATTTTAGTTCAAAGGGATTTTTTTCTTAAAGCAAAAACAAGATTAGAATAAATGTCACAGTCAGTAACATACTTTGTCTTAAAAATAGTGGATGACACAACTAAGAAAGAAAACTACAGGCCAATATCTCTGATGAACATAGATGCTAAGATTCTCAACAAAATATTAGCCAACTGGATTCAGCAGTACATTACAAAGATCATGCACCATGATCAAGTGGGTTTCATCCCAGGGATGCAAGGATGGTACAACATTCTCAAATCAAAAAATGTAATACACCACATCAACAAATTGAAAGACAAAAACCATATGATCATATCAATAGATGCTGAAAAAGCATTTGACAAAGTACAGCAACCAGTTATGATAAAAACCCTCAGCAAAATGGGAATGGAGGGAGCATACCTCAACATTATAAAGGCCATACATGAGAAACCTGAAGGCAACATCATACTTAATGGACAAAAAATAAAAGCTTTCCCCCTAAGATCAGGAATGAGACAAGGCTGTCCACTTTCTCCACTTCTGTTCAACATTGTCTTGGAAGTTCTAGCCATAGCCATCAGAGAAGAAAAATGAATCAAAGGTATGCAAACTGGAAAGGAGGAAATCAAACTGTCATTATTTGCAGATGATATGATAGTGTACATACAAAACCCAATAGGCTCCACCAAAAACTTACTCAACCTAATATGCAAATTTAGCAAAAGAGCTGGATATGAAGTCAATATCCAGAAATCAAAAGCATTTTTGTACACCAATAATGAAACATCGGAGATAGAAGTTATAAAACAAATCCCATTTGCCATAGCAACAAGAAAAATAAAGTAATTAGGCAGAAACTTAAACAAGGAGGCAAGAGACCTGCACTCAGAAAACTACAGAACATCGAAGAAAGAAATTAAAGAAGATACAAATAAATGGAAGCATATACCATATTCATGAATAGGAAGAATTAATATCATTAAAATGTTCATGCTACCCAAAGCAATCTATAGATTCAATGCAATCCCAATTAAAATACCAATGACAGACTTCACAGACATAGAAAAAATACTTCAAAAATTTATATGGAGCCAAAAATGCCCACAAATAGCCACGGTAATCTTGAGAAAGAAGAACAAGGTAGGAAGAATCACAATACCGGACTTCAAACAATACTACAAGGCAACTGTCATCAAAACTATCTGGTATTGGCATAAGAATAGACATATAGATCAATGGAACAGAATAGAGAGCCCAGAAATAAACCTAGGACTCTATGGTCAATTAATATTCAACAAAGAGGGGAAGGAAGATCAAATGGAGTAAAAACTGTCTCTTCTACAAATGGTGTTGGGAGAACTGGACAGCAACATGCAAAAAGATAAAACTAGACCACCAACTTACACCATACACCAGAATAAACTCAAGATGGATAAAGGATTTAAACATAAGCAGTGCCACCATAAAGGTCCTGGAGAAAAATATAGGCAGTAAACTTTTGGATATCCTACACAGAAATATGTTTACTAATACTTCACCAAGGGTGAAGGAAATAAAAGGACAAATCAACAAATGGAACTATATCAAATTGAAAAGTTTCTGTTCAGGTAAAGAAAACACCAGCAAATTTCAAAGGGAACCAACTCTATGGGAAAACATAACTGCCAAAGATAACTCAAACAAGGGTTTGATCTCCAAAATATATAAAGAACTAATGCAACTCAACACCAGGGAGAAAGACAGCCCAATCAAAAAATGGGCAAAAGACCTGAATAGACATCTCACTGAGGAAGACATACGAAGGGCCCAGAGGCATATGAAAGAATGCTCAACATCATTAGCCATCAGAGAGATGCAAATTAAAACCATAATAAGATACCACCTCACATCTGTCAGAATGACAATCATCAACCAATCAACAAACAAGTGTTGGTGAGGATGTGCGGAAAAGGGAACCCTGGTTCACTGTTGGTGGGAATGTAGACTGGTGCAGCCACTATGGAAAACAGTATGGAATTTCCTCAAAAAACTAAAAATGGAACTGCCTTTTGATCCAGCAATTCCACTTATTAGGACTATACCCAAAGAATTCTGAAACACCAATTCATAAGAACCTATGTACACCTATGTTCATAGCAGCACTATTTACAATAGCCAAGTTCTGGAAACAGCCTAAGTGTCCATCAGTGGATGATTGGATCAAAAAACTTTGATACATTTACACAATGGAATACTACACAGCAGAAAGAAATAAAGAACTCCTAACCATTGCAACAACATGGATGGAACTAGAAAGTATTATGCTTAGTGAAATAAGCCAGTCAGTGAAGGACAAATACCATATGATCTCACCCATTACAGGACAATAATGAACAAAACAAACAACAAGCAAAACAGAACCAGATATATGAATACAGTGAATAGGCCTTCAGTGGGCAGGGGCAAGGGGGTTGCGGGAAGAGGCAAAGAAGGGGAGCAGTTTAGATAAGAACCTAGTATGGAAGAGCCATGGACATGGACAACATGTAGGATTGACTTTGTTGGGGAGTGAGTGGGTGGGGAAGAGGAAAGAGGGGAGCAAAAAGGGAATAGTTGTAATACAACAACAATAAAATTCAATTAAAAAAGATAGTTGAATATATAAGGAACATTCCTTCAGTGGGCAGGGAGGAGGGGAGAGAAGGTGGCAAAGAAGGGGAGCAATTTAGTCAAGGAACTAGCATGGATGACCCATGTCCATGGACAACAAGTGGGATTGACTTTTGCAGGGAATAGGTGGGTTGGGAAGGGGAGAGAAGGGGGGAAATAGGATGAATGTAATACAACAATTAAATTAAATTTCAAAAATAGTTGAAGCCCTGGCTGGTGGCTCAGTGCATTGGTGCCAGCCTGTGAACCCAAAGGTCACTGGTTAAATTCTCAGTCAGGGCACATAAGCAGGTTGCAAGACAGGTGTCCAGCTAGGTCCATAGCTGGAAGCAGGTGAAAAGCAGCCATACATAGATGTTTCTCTTCCTTTCTTCTTCCCTTCCCTTCCCACCCTTCTCTCTAAAAATAATGAATAAAATATTTTTAAAAAACTTTTAAATATTTTAAAAATAATAAAAAAATAGTTAAATAGACCATTTTGTTGTTGCTGATAGCTTATGTTGGGTATTAAATTAAAATGCACATCCCACAATAAAAGCTCAGATCTAGTCGAGAAAATGAAATAAAAATCAGAGCAGAAATAAATGACATAGACTAAAAAATACAATCCAAAAATTAATAAATCCAGGAAGTGGTTCTTTGAAAAAAATAAATAAAAATTTAAAACCTTTAATCAAGCTTATCAAGAAAAAAAGAATAGATATGACCCAAATAAATAAAATCGGAAACAAAATAGGAGACGTAACAACCAATACCACATAAACACAAAAAATTGTAAGAAAATATTATGAACAACTGTACACCAAGAAACTGTACAACCTAGGTGAAGTGGACAAATTTCTGGAAAAATTTCCCAAAACTGAATCAAGGAGAAGCAGAAAGCCAGAGAACACTGAAAACAACCAGCAAAATGGAAGCAGTAAGAAAAACTCCAAGCACACAAAAGCCCTGGATTAGATGGCTTCACAGGCTTATTTCACTAAACATTCAAAGAAGGACTAAGACTTATCCTTCTCAGATAATCCAAAAAAAAAAAATCAAGAAGAGAGAAGACTTCTAAACTCTTTTAATGAGGCCAGCATTATCTAGTTCCAAAATCAGGTAAAGATACAACAAAGAGGGAAAATTACAGGTCAATATCTCTAATGAACATAGGTGCCAAAATTCTCAAGAAAATATTGGCAAGCCAGATCCAGCAATACATTTAACAGATCATATGCCATATTCAAGTGGGATTTATCCCAGGGATGCAAAGATGGTATAACATTCACAACTCAATAAACATCATACATCACATAAACAAAATGAAAGACAAAAAAAATACATGATCATGTTAATAGATGCTGAAAAAGCATTAACAAAATCCATCACATATCACCAGTGTCAGAGACATGCTAATTAAAACCATAATGAGATACCACCTCACACCAGTCAAAATGGTCCTCATTAAGATCTCAACAAACAACAAATGCTGGCAAGGATGTGGAGAAAAGGGAACCCTAGAGCACTGTTCTTGCAAATGTAGATTGATGCAGCCACTGTGGAAAATAGAATAATAGAATGGAATTTCCTCAAAAAACTAAAAATGGAACTGTCTTTTGACCCAGCCATCCCAGTGCTGGGATTATATCTTAAGAATCCTGAAATACCAATACAAAAGGACCTATGCACTGCTCTACTCATAGCAGCATTATTTACAATAGCCAAATATGGGAAATAGCCTAAGAGTTCATCAGTAAATGAGTAGGAAAAAAAAAAAAAAAAAAAAAAAAAAAAAAAAAAAAAAAAAAAAAAAAAAAAAAAAAAAAAAAAAAAAAAAAAAAAAAAAAAAAAAAAAAAAAAAAAAAAAAAAAAAAAAAAAAAAAAAAAAAAAAAAAAAAAAAAAAAAAA